>BOPN01000851.1:309825-314825 GCA_017312705.2 Penaeus japonicus | reverse complement strand
AACGCTGCGTCCGTGCCCCTTCCTCTCTCTCCTTCCCCCTTCCATGCCAGAGGAACTTCGTCGCCAAAAGCAACGCTACGGATTAATCAGGCGCATGTCGCATGGGTAATATTCCCCAATAGTTAGCACACAGGTCGATAAACTCTTAAGAACCAAGGTCTGATAAAGACGCAGTCAGTGCGTCATGCAATAGAGCGCCTGACATTTTCGAGTTCCAGCCACGCCAAGAACAGCTCCGGCCGAGGGTGACCAACTGGAAGATGTCGCAGAACGGCCGGGGCCGTCGAAATGCCATCTGCCCCCAATTTCCTCAGACCGTAATGTGTTACAACGCGAGATGTTCATAAATATGCCGGAAAATGATGATAAGGACACCGATGAACCAGGTGTGGCTGTCACGCGAGGGTAACCACGTCATATTGGGGGGACAGGCGGTGAGGGTATGGCACGAAATCGTCATACTATCATTACTTCGTTCAATCTGGGATCAAGAAAAAAACGCACGCTCCCTCACGCGGCTTAGTTCACCACAATTCGAGGAATATGTGATAAGCAAGGCAATTGTAAGCTTTTTTAAACCATAATTATTGACCTTCTTCCTTCCATTACAACCAAGCAAAAGAAAGCGTAACCAGAACAACAATAAATCTTGCTAGTGACCAGAGTTCACGGGTCGGTGCACGAAGACGCAGTAACCTAAAGCGTTAGTAATATTTTGGGCCATTTATGATATACAAACTAGACAAAGTAAAATGACTAGCGTTCACATGCAGACCCACGTTCAGACTTGGTCGCATGCCATATGGGCGCGAAGGGGAAGCGTGGCCACCAAAAGCGAGGAGTGACAACGATAGCTGAAGACCGACACTCCAAGACGAGGAGACCGGGACGAGGACGACACCGGATGCTGAGGACTCCAAAGGACGAAGATTGCTATCTTTGCGGTGAGATCCCAATGAGGACAGGGAACAGAGAGCGGCTAGGACAGAGCAACGTGCTGCAGAGACACTGTGGCCTTCCTCATGACATGGACAGACACGCACGCTATCCCTTCCCTGGTCGCCGACTTCCTGTGGCCACTAATGCATTATGTAATGCGACCATGAATATATAGAATGTATAGTCCCACCACCCTTTTATGATCACTAGACTGTAACTGCGACCACGAATGATGAATCTTAATAAGTAACCTATAATTTCGGATTTAAATACCGCGAGCGCTGACCACAATGGCAGCGGGAGGTGACACCGGCGACAGGCATGTCAACTATTTGCTGTCCCATGCAATGAGCGTTTCCCCGGGCAATGGCCATAACATTACAGACTGTGGCCTGTATAATAACATCACAGGTCCTGATCAGTTCCTAGCCTTCTGATTTGACGAACGAAAACAATGGGAAAACAATAATTTAAACGCAATTCCTTTGACATCATAATTCTGCCGTAGAGCTTGGCGTAACAAAAAAAGCGCCAATGTAGGCAATAATTTGTCCAAGCTATCTGTCCGCGGACGGGAGAGCCTGCCTGGGACACTCATTAGCACGGGCGATCAGTCGCAGATTATGCCCGGAGCAGATTAAGGGACGGCGAGAGAACTCGTGGTCAGTATCAGTGCGAAGAGTGAACAGTAAAAGACGTGGGCCGAGGACCGGGTCAACGTGGTCGATATAACTAGCACAAACGGGGTTGACGCTGCCCCCCCCCCCTCTCTCCCTTTGCGCTACTTGTATCAGCAGGTATCACAAAGTAGCGGGCCGGCGACGGCGACGCGCCATGGTTCCTTGGTCAGCTGATGGGCTTCAAGCGAAACTTTGTTTTCATTAAATTACAGTTTTCACTGACTACGAATCCGGAGAGCGTGAACGAGTCTGAAGCTTTCCGAAAACTAGACTACAGCGAAACCTTCAAAAGTTGGCTTCTTTAGTTACATACTCACTTCGTGACAATTATCCACGGTCTTTGAGTTTGCAGTACTCTAAAAGCTGGCCAGGATCAATAACATCGCAGCCTCCCGACGTCCACCGTGCGTGGTCAATGCTACTGCTGACTCATTCGTTCGATAAAACGAGGGTGGGCGCCTCCCCTCGCCCATACATCCCTCCATCTACCTTTAACGAATAGTCACGATCTCTGGCGGTCAATTTTCTTCCATTTTTTCTCTTTCACTTTCAACAAATAACTCTCTCTCTCTCTATATATATATATATATGTACCAATCTATCTCTTTTCCTCCCCTTCCCTCCCATCTCAAAAGAACTAAAGCCTACACACAAAAACGTCAGGCGCTCGCACGCGTCACGTGGTCTCATGCACCTCTCAGCTCCCCTGCTCCTTCCCCTCCCCTTTCAAGCCAGCCAGCGCAGCCCCTCGACCCCCAACTCCTAAAACCCTAATCCTCCCCTTCCCCTTCTCCCTTACACCCCTACAGGCTCTCGTCGTACCGTATCCACCCTACTGCGTCAAACCCACTCTTCCTTCCACCCTTTTAGCTGCTAAAACTTGTTCCTCCCAACTGCGGCCAAATTACCGCCTGTCTCTTCTCTCACATAGCGCTCCTCCGCTTAGTGTACTAACTAGTCTGGTAATCCACTTGCATATTCCCGCCACACATACATATCCGCATACGAACACATATTGACAGACAAATATATAAAATGGTTGATATAAATAAATACTGATAGATTGATAAATATATAGATAAACTGATATAAACAGACATGCATTTATACCATAGCTAGAGCGATTGAGCACGCGTTAGGCAGTGTTGTCAACCACACATATGGCATGGCGCCCTTTCAGCCCCTTTCCCATGAAAGTCGTGGGGCTAATGGCACCGCCACACGGACGCCATTTTTTCATATTCCTATACCAGTCAACATTCTATAAAGAACACGCAGCGCTTTCGTCCTTTACGGTTGAAAAGAAACAATTTGGTAACTAAGAGTAACTAGGACGTTGTTTGACATAAGAAAATCCCATACTAACAAATAAATGCCTAGCGTTATTATTACATAATGGTGACAAGTGATGTAACAACACATCCATGACTCATTTTTTGCATTCAAAGTACGAAAACACAAAAAAGTAAAAGCGAAAGAACCAAAAGAAAACGTAAAAACGAAACAAAGGAGAAAGCGAGGAAGGGTAACTTTACAGAAAGGAAAACAGCTCGATGGCCCTACACCTACCACCCCTAACCTAGACCTGCCCCAACCCCACCCCACCCACAGCCGGGACCCTGATCTGTCTCGTGAGATGACACATGCAATGGCAATGTAGTTCCTTTAGATCCCCTATCCCCCTGACAAAAAATTAAGCGAATATAATAATAATTGTATATAAGTCTAACATGAAAACAACGGCAAAAAACATGAAATAATCCTTATACATATCATAACAATAAGGTGTCACTTCGGAGAGCAGCAAGAGGGTTCACGCGTACAATAGCCGTGCAATTATCCAACGAAGATAGGCATACTGTGAACAAGGTATCGGGACGAACACGGCATAACCACAGTCTTCGATCACCTTTGAACACAGTTTCGATGAACCTGCTGGAGCATTTGGGGACACTCGGCCGTCATACCCCAGATTTTCATTTCTAGATTTCATCCCTTAATTGCGAATTACATAGATGATTTTGTATTAAAACTAAAACTGTATTCGTGATGTAATAGTTTTCGGGTTTCTGAAATGTGTATTTCTATTTTCATAATAAGTCCAGCAATCGATCCATCATTAAATCATTTCAAAATAAAATTATCTACCCGAACCTTAATAAAAACAACATTATTAGAGGGATAATATCACTTTTAATATCTACAACCCCATTATCAGTATCACAGCTAATGATCACTCATCACAGTCAACAAAGTTAATTACAACACTATCAATCCGTACTCTAAATGACACAATGACTTAATTCACACCAACGGACATCAAGACAATGAAAAAAATAACAGGAACTTTTAATAAAACGATCTAGTACAATAATAAATAATACCAATAAATCCAGTCATCATTACCATAGTAACAATAATCAATAATCATCATCACCATAATAATAACAAATAATACGCTAATACCAATAAGATTTACAACAGCAACAATAGTGACCATAATGAGAATAACAAAGTTGGCATCAATAAGCATGACCATATCCTAACGACGTCAACACCAAGAACAATTTCCCAGAACAGGAAGCGCTTTCACTAAGACATACCGAACTTACGGCGACCCCGTGGTTGGAGCAGGCCTTGTTGTTGTCCTTCTCCCCCACCCCATCCTTCTACCCCTTCCCCTCTAGTCTCTCCTTAAAACTATCCCCGCAACACCAAAGGGAGAGAGGGAGTGAGGGAGGAAGAGGGGAGGAAGAGGGGAGGAAGAGGGGAGGAGGAGGAGGAGGAGGAGGAGGAGGAGGGGAGGAGGAGGGGGAGGAGGAGGAGGAGGAGGAGGAGGAGGAGGAGGAGGAGGAGGAGGAGGAGGAGGAGGAGGAGGAGGGAGGAGGAGGGGAGGAGGAGGAGGGAGGGGGAGGGGAGGAGGAGGAGGAGGAGGAGGAGGGAGGAGGGAGGGGAGGGGGGAGGGGGGGAGGGGAGGGGAGGGGGGGGAGGAGGAGGAGGAGGAGGGAGGGGAGGGGGGGGAGGGGGGGGGAGGAGGAGGAGGGGAGGGGGGGGGGGAGGAGGAGGGGGAGGGAGGGGGGAGGGAGAGAGAGAGGGAGAAAGAGAGAGAGAGAGAGAGAGAGAGAGAGAGAGAGAGAGAGAGAGAGAGAGAGAGAGAGAGAGAGAGAGAGAGAGAGAGAGAGAGAGAGAGAAAGGGAGAGGGGGGGTGTGCCCTGCGCCATGTTCGAGGCACCGTGACGGATACAGTCACACGGCACAGAAGGAAGGGGGGGGGGGGGTAGGCAAAGATGGGGAGGGAGGTTGGAGGGAGAATGTGTAACAACTTGATGTCGATCCAACGCCGCTAGTACTGCCTCTGTTGCGGCAATTCTAGAATCGCGG
>BOPN01000851.1:262325-279825 GCA_017312705.2 Penaeus japonicus | reverse complement strand
TAACATTTTTATCAGAGCGTGACGTTACACATTATGCTTATATACTGCATTATATTGCGTCGAAAAGAGTTGAGGTTCAAACCCAGTGTATTACCTAATCGCATTCGACTAGACTGTTTTCATTAATTAATGCATAACCAGACCAGTCGATTAGTACAGTGTCCCAGAACTATAAACATTATTATACATATAAAAAATCTTTTTTCATATTGAATTCAGATTTTTAAACACCGAATGGGCAGTGAAGGTTATTAACCCTCTTTCGTAGATAATGGGATTTATTGTGTCGATCACGTGTGTCCGTTCATGCTTTCTGATATGATATTTAAAAGCTGATTTAAGTACCATGAAAAGTAAGATTTTCTTTCAGAAGAAAATTGCTGTTGTGACTCTTATTTGAAGAGTTGTACGTCACCATAGTAATGTTCTGTTTCCCATAAAGGTTATCATATTGCAATGGAAAAGAGAGAACAGATGTACAAATCGTACAAAATGAAGCAGGGAATTTTGTACGATTTTATGATACTCTTATTATTATACAGACCGATCATCAAAGTTAGATTTATCATTGCAAATTATTGATACTTGTTTATTGTAAGACAGAATATAAATCATTATTGTACAGTTGCTAAAAACTAACTATACTCATAAGTATATTACTATGTAAAGATGTAGACAGGGGCATACATTGCAGAGGAAGGGGGGATACGTATTCCCAATAATACAATTGCTTCCAGTAAACAGCATACCCTGCAATAAATAGGCATCCAAATCATTAACATATTCATTAGCTCATTAAAATGGTCATAACGTACGGAACCCGCTCGCACGCTGCTGTTGCTTTGGGTAGGAGTATGCAATGCTCTTCGTTTGTAGCTAGCGACCTAATAGTGTCGAATGCGCTTTGCAACCATTTGATTACATATAGCCTGTATTCATCCTCTCTCACATTATTTTATCAATTTAATGGCGGATATACACGTTAATATCCGTTTCTAGAACATTTTATTAAAAGAATAAACTTGTCTGATGGATTCCTGTTTCTTCTGTTTCTCTGTTACAACGCATGACGTTTCAAGGCCAAATGAGTTGGGAAGTGAGCTGTCTAGATTATGTGCCTGTCAGATTTTTGGTTTTATTGAACTCTGTGGAACTGACATATAACAAGCAGCATAGGAAGAAACAAATGCTGTTATCTTCAAGATAATAACCTAAATTAACAGAAATTCTAACAATTCTATGCTTATATTATATGTCATTGACACCATAAGTTGCTCCTTACCTCGATAGCAGTTCTATTTCCTACGAATAATTGATAACGTCATCTACGTTTGACCTGGCTAGCCAAGTAACAATGCTAATTTAAGAGAAAAAAGTACGGCTTCTTCCCCCTGCTTTCTCTTCCCCTCTGTTTTTCCTACCCCTTATTTACCGCTGGTATATTCACACGTGGAAATAATATAATAGCCGTATCTTTCTTGTTGTCTGCTGCCGAAGGGCTCATGGTAACTGGTTTTGAAAATATAATTCAGTTATGGTGGTATACATCAAAATCATTGGAGTTTATCTAATGGATAGACATAAAGAGATATTAAAAAAAAACTTAAAGTTTTTTTGTTAGTATCTTACCATGATATAGCTTGTGAATCCAAGAACTAAGTCAAAAATCAAATGACCTCTAAAATTTCTTATGTTCACAATAAGGGCAACATGCCTATAACATACTGTTGCAAAATATTTAGGAGACATATTACCATCATAACATATCTGCAATACAAATGACGGGCCAGTATGAAAATAACAAAGGAATTTAGTGCGTGAAGTTAAGAACATCATGGTTCGAACTCAAGATGGGAGGGACAAGTAACAGGAGCGTTAGAGTGTGCATAGATACAAACACCAGCTTTAGAGAAGAAAAGAGAAACTGTTTTAATTGAGGAAAGGGTCCAGAGAAAGGTCCTTGGAGACTTGAGTTTAAATGAGAGACAGATGATTAGGAGAGGGTGATGAGGGATAGTGTTCAATGGATGGCGAACTCGAAGATAAGCCTCAAATATTACAGAATCTAATAGTAAATTTACAGACATTGTGGTCATGGACGGAATTATTAATATCATATTTAAGGTTGATCCTCCCAGTGATCGTAGGTTCAAGGTTGAGGGCCCGATGATTCTTCACCCGTTGCAAACGGGTTACATAAAGTAATGTCGAGAGTTAATGAGATAGAAACACAAGTAATGTCGAGAGCTAATGAGATAGAAACACAAGTAATGTCGAGAGCTAATGAGATAGAAACACAAGTAATGTCGAGAGCTAATGAGATAGAAACACAAGTAATGTCGAGAGCTAATGAGATAGAAACACAAGTAATATCGAGAGCTAATGGAATAGAAACACATACTTTGGGGTCGCCTCTATCCGACGAATAATGGAGGAGGGTTTAGAATGAGGAAGGGAAGGGGAATATTGTGGAGGGGTTGGTGGAGGGAGGGAGGGCAGGAGAGGTGGTTTTAAGGATTAAAGTTTAATATTGGATGAGTTGTCTGAATCATGTCTTCTATGATATTGATATAAGCTTCTTCACTTAATATTAATCTCCAATTTAGATTCAGGTTGAGATGATTGGTCGAGATACATAGAATGCATTCAAGTCAGATGTGAAGAAATAAAGTCTATGTTTCTATAATTACATGCGGCTAATTAATGTAGGATACGGCGCAAGGCTATGGTGGGATATGAGGACCTCCATTACAGAAAATAAAATGAAAACGTTATGTTCAAATGATGAATGACCAGCTCATTGAAAAACATATTAATGATAATTTGTAAAAAAATAATAATAATAATAATAAATAAATGGCGACTGATATACTTAGTGTAATACAAGATCAAACATGTATACTTTTTGCCAGGTTGAACAAATAGAAAGGGTAATATAGCATAAAAATATGCGCATATTTCTTAAATTCACACTGCCCCAGCTTTGGAAACTTTTCAAAAGGTATAGGAAATACCTACGGAACCTACATTGCTTTACTATAAGTGTGAATGTGTGTGTGCACACGCGCTTACACTTGCGAGAGTGTACGTTTTTCCGTTGACATTTACCAAGCAAGTTGATGCTCAAAATGCATCTTAATCAGTGCCTTGTTAGTTTGTAATCAACAAATGCATAGTTGGATAACTATGAGAGAGGGATATAATGCCGAAGGTACATTTCCACATTTTTTCCGATACTGGTGATAATTAAAAAAGAAAGAAAAGAAAAGAAAAGAAATAAAAAATATATATATTCATTCATATTTGATATACAATCCTCTGATGTTTAATCATATTATGCTACGAAACTATCACCAAGAATGGGTATAAAAACAGGGTCAGTATTCATAAAAAATATCAGTCATTAGAAACTCCCAACTCCTTAGGGTATCCTAATATCACTCCCAACTTGTAGGAACTTTCCTAAGGATACCCTGTGTCTCATAAAAGCGCTCTTGTTATATGAAAAACTGGCAAGGTGTCCTCCAAAGTAACCAAAATAGCTGCAAAACAAAGTATTCGCGTTCGCCAGTTCGAAGGTTTTCGTACTCGAAACAATGATCTGAGGAATATGATGATGTCGAACTCATAAAGACTCATTCTTTTTGTGACCAATAGTTCTGAAAACAAATGTAACATATCACGAAATCAAATGAAGTTAATAAATCATAATCAATATGATGTAATAATTCTCTGAATAGGTTAATATCAATAAAGTAGTGATAATTATTTAGGCCTCTTTATAACACTCCCCGGATACGCAGGGCGTGTTAGCAGCATTCTCCCTATGCCTTCCCAAGGCTGGCTCCTTAAAACTGTCACCTTTCACTAAACTAGAACTTCTCTCAAGTTCAGTTATACTTCAGAAAATTCACTGACAGCCGCTCCTGTGGAAGTTTACACTCTCCATCAGCGATCATGCTCAACAACTCAGTATGCTATAGCTACGGCAACCACTAAGTGACAACACAGATCATGAAGGCTGGACCGAAAAGCAAGCTCGTACTTGGCTGCCAAGTCACGACTCCACAACCAACAAACCCTCATCACCCTCACCACAGACACCAGCAAACTCCTCCCTTTTGTTTCTTCGGTTTTGCAGCAAAGTATTTAGCCTCATTCACGGCCTCTCACATCCGTCCAGATGCTCCATCATCAAGCTCATACCACAGATGGTCATTTGACATGGCATGAAGAAAGACGTCCGCCACTGGGCCGTATGCTGCAATGCCTGCAAGACAAACAAAACAAACTGCCACACTAGATCTGGAATAGGAGAGCTCATTACCTGTTCACTGCAATCCCCATGAAACAAGCCACTGCCCAGGAGTGCTTCTTCGGTGGTCTAGGTGACATCACATCCGAATGGGGCACTGCCTTCATCTACCATTTTTGGACTGATGGGAACAACCATTCACCACATCACTGCCAAGAACCCACTAGCCAATGGGATGGTTGCTGAAGGCAGCTCTTATGTCACGCTGCACTGTGCCTGACTGGAAACCTCCTTGGCATGTGGTTTTCACCCAAGGAAGGACTTCTGGTGCCTTCCCCAAATGTATTTTGGGGAGGCACTCTCCGTCCCTGGCGAGTTTTCCCCCCGCTTTTCACGACTCTTCTGACAACAACAATCTCGCCAGATTTAGACACACCATCGGCAAATACCGCCCTTGCTCCCCAGACATTTACAAATAGCCAAAAGAGACACCTGTCAAAGTCAGTCCATTCCTGCCGATACGTCTTCATAAGGAATGACGCCCACAGGACCCCTTTAATGGGGCCTTTATGCTGTCCTCAAGCGCAACACTAAGGCATATTGCCTTGACATGAACGGCCACAATAATCAATTGATTCCCTGAAGTCTACTTACCTCGAAGACGATGAAGCCCTTACTTCAGGCCATCCCCTCATGACTGACCAGCCAAAGTTCGCCCAACCCATAAGCAGCCCACCTACCCCCTCCTTGTCTAAAACTGATTCGCCCTGTAGCTAGCAAACTGTATATTCTCCCTTTCTGACAAACATAGTTAATCAAATTTTTAATCCCTTTATTGTATTTTATACACCTCTGTATGGCAAGATATTACTTTAAATATGTACATGTCTCCCTCAGTGTCTGTAAAGCAATCATTAAAAAAAATATATATCAACAAGAGAGATGAAGCAGTGGGGACGGATTCACTAACAGAGTCTAAAGATCTCTCTTAGCATATGTCCTATATGACGTCTCATGATTTCCGTAGCGCCGAGCTATGGGGTATTCACTAAACGATCGTAAGAGAGCTCTTAGTTGAGATCACCGCAGTTGTAATTTGCCCATCTGATGACAGATGATGCTAGTGTTGTTTTATGTGGACGTTACAATCATCCTTTGGTGCGTATTGACCAATCAGAAGTAAGTCATTTGATATGAAATGTAAACAAGTGTCAAGTGTTGTACTTTTAGTTACTAAATTACTGAAAGAAACACCGAAGAGCATGATAAGAAGAACATGATGACGTCATATCATCATTCTACTAGTCATGCGTTTTCCCGCTTGAACACAGGGACAAAAACGTTGTAATACAAATCTCAATAGATATTGATATGCAGTTACTTTTATCAATCGTTAATTTATATCTATAACAAATATTTATTGCTGGTATGTATAAGGATAGTAAACACCACATATTCCCAATTGCAAAGTATATAAACATAGCTTCAATTATTGAAGGAGGAAGATCATCATTTGGCATGCAGCTTGGGATCAAGAATGAACGCGGAGATCGACTAATCCATTGGCGTGAAGAGAAAGAACTTGCCATAATGAACACTTGGTTTGCAGTTCATGCACGTTACAGATACACCTGGATTAGGCTTGGAGACCGCATACAAAACCAAATAGACTTCATCCTGTTTAGTAAACGGTACCGCACGGTAATATCGAAGGTCAAAACATATCCCGTTGCAGACGCAAATAGTGGTCATATTCCGGTTATTGCAACATTTCAATTATATCTCAGACAAATACAAAGCCAGAGACGCACACCAAGGTTCTTTTTAAATTCCATCAGAGAGACAGAAGACCAAGAGAATGTGGTAGAAGAGCTAGAACAGATAGACCCGTCAGCTCCTTCAGAATCTCTTTGGAATAGCATGAAAAACGCCATTGTTGAAGCAGCAAATAATCATATACCCAAGAGAAAGAGGAAGGGTCCTACTAGTCACTGGATGACCCAGGAAATTAAGAACCTTATGCAAATAAGAAGACTAGTCAAAGGAGACCCGGAAAAATAACAGCAAATGCACAAGATATCATGCAGAAATGTAAAACAGCTAAAGAACAATGGCTAGAACAAAAATGTCAAGAGATAGAAGGACTAAAAATTAGAACTCCAAAGTAATGTTCAGATGTATACAAGAAATTACTGGCAAAATATCAGCTCCCTCCTCAGCATGTATTAAATCCTCAACTGGCAAGATCCTCTATGAACCGGAAGACGCAGCAAGACGATGGTCAGAATACCTAGGACAACTATTTGAAGATGTGCGCACTGTGAAAGAGATCAACCAGCTCGAAAATCTTTCTGGTCCGGCGATTACAAAGGACAAAGTCAGGTGGGCCCTTCAAAATATGAAGCCGAATAAAGCCACAGGCCCAGATGAGGTTGTCACTGAAATGTTGAAAGCACTAGGTGAAACAGGTATCAACTTACTACACAATCTAGCCAACAAAATCTACAACTCTGGAGAAATACCTGATGACATGCTCAAATCCATCTTCATAGCACTGCCAAAGAAACCGCACACGCTAGACTGCGATCAACATCGAACTATCAGCCTCATGACTCACACCCTTAAGCTGCTGCTTAAAATCATACTTGAGCGATGCCGCTCCAAGTTTAGACCGGAGATAGCACAGTGTCAGTATGGATTTATGCCCGACAGAGGTACAAGAAACGTCGTCGTCATATTACAACACCAACAGAATTTATACATCTACTTCATCGACTATAAAAAAGCCTTTTACCGAGTTAGACATGAACATCTCTTCAAAAGACTCAAGGACATCGGACTCGATGACAAAGACTATCGGGTTATCTGGAATCTTTACGACCAACAAAAGGGTGCAATCAAACTGCCGAATGGCCTAACCGAATGGATTGAAACCAATTGTGGTGTGCGAGAGTTGTGTGATGAACCCTGAATTTTTCAACCTACATAGTGAGCACATACTCCGACAACTTGGGGATACACAGGACGGTGTTCTGATCAACGGAACCTGTGTCAGCAACATCAGATACGCAGATGACACCGCACTCATAGCTGACACTAAGGAAGGCCTCCAATGACTCCTAGATCTTGTTTGGGAAGCTTCTTTAACAGAAGGACTGGAGATTAACAGTAAGAAGACCTTTAGTATGGTTATCTCTAAAGAAAGTCAACCTCCAATATTCGACCTCATATGCAACAGATCCACGATTGAGTAAGTCAATTTGTTTAACTATCTTGGGTCAATATTGACGTCCGATAGAAGATGCGAGAAAGAAGTTCGTAGACGCATAGGAATGGCTAAAACCAGCTTCAATCAAATGTCCGCCACATTTAAAGATCGCAAGATATCAATGATGCTAAAAATTAGGCTCCTCAAATGTTTCATAAGGTCTGTTCTTCTATACCGTCGCGAGGCATGGAGTCTCAGCGGCTACAACCAAGAACATCAAGGCTGCAGAGATGTGGTTTTACCGTCGAATGTTGCGCATCCCATATACAGCACATGAAACTAACACCTCTGTGCTTAAGCGAGTTGGATAAGATTGGCAACTCCTCAGAATCATAAAAGAAAGACAAGGGAACTTTACCGGCCATGTCACCAGGAAAGGAGAACTCGAGGACCTCAGCCTAGCCGGAAAGATTCCTGGGAAGAAAGCCAGAGGCGAACAAAGACTCACTTTTCCTAAATCAGCTAAACGAAAACACAGGAATCAAGACATCAAGGAAGTTTTGGGACGCAGCACGAAGTCGGACGCTGAAGCTATCATAAGTCGTCGAGAGTAGCATCGACCATGGCACCCCTAGAGACAGATGTTTAAAGGGCGTTCCAAGTTAGAGAACATTTTCCTTAGCTTACATTATAGCTTACATTCGCCTAAGCGATTTCATATGCCCTAAATGTGTTAGTGAATCCAGCCTCTAGTCCTTAATTCCTATCTTTAGGTTATAATATATGCGACATCGGTTATAAGGATAAGCTATATTTATAAAGCAGATGCTTCGCCGGGATGATAAGCACTAAGGCGGGCCAGCCTGTGTCAGCGTGTGCTGACTCGTGAGAGTGTGTGCCAACAAATGTTGACTAGATCTGAGCTTGTTACTTACCCATCATGATGACCAGGCACGGTCGAAATGTCTGGATACTGAAGCTTGCAAAGTATACATAAAAAACCTATATTTTATTCACATAATTAATAATTCTGAAAGGTGAAGCAATAATTGAATTACAATATACTGTATACTGGAACTGACCAATCAGAAGTAAATCAGCTGATATAAAATGTAAACGAGTGGCGAGTGTGTTATACTTCTAGTTACTGAATTAGTGAGTAAGCCGCACATTATTACATAACGCCATTTCTACACTATTAAATGGAATGTGTTCTATACAGCTTTTGATGTTGAAGGTAAAGTTGAATGGAAAGCCTATATCAATATTATAGACATGATAATTCTTACAACACACTTAGTAATAAGCTTAAAATCCTTTAAGCAACGTAATTCCTGATAACCACCTCTCCCACCCTCCTTCTCCTGCATAGCTCTCCTCCCATAATTCATAAGATGGAAGAGACCTGAAGGTATTTGAGCTCATGTGCCCTATTAGCTCGCGACTGCACATAATAGTCGAGTTTTGGTTCTGGCAACGGGTGCCATCACGGACATCCGAGTACACTTTCACCTGTTACACTTGTAGACATCGCAAAATTATTTGGTAGCAGTGTCTATGTAAGGTGGGTCTCATACTCTCTTCAGCAAATTAGCTCTCAAATTGTTTAAGTGGGAGGAGTTTTAAGGTATTGAGAGAGATAAAGAGTAATGTAATGTATTGAAAAAAAAAGTTTTATTCACAAAACTTTGTTTCTTGTGACGTCTGAAGCGGTAAAAGAAGAAATCAGGAGCAAACCCTAATTGTTTCCGCTCGCTTTTCCGCTTTGACACCACACTATCATGAAACATGTTGATGAACAAACCAAATTCACAATATCTACCTATATCATATTTCTATTCCCATTATTTCTTCATTACTGCATGTTTATTAGGGCGTGTATCCGTCGTCCCTCATTCCATTCATTTCCGAAAAAATGAACCCCTGTCATCTCTTTCATAATAACATCCTCCAAGCTGCACGTCAGTAACCTATAAATGTAAAAATGTACCTCCGACATTTTATCTGCCTCTCATATCTATTCAGCGATGCATTTGTCAATAAAACTCCGGTTTTGGTGAATTTAGACAAAACTGACTAGGAGGGAAAGATGAAAGGTCCACACGCACACAAACATGCAGTAAGTAAAGAAAATAGGTGACCAGAAATAAGGTATAAATAGATATTGTCTAAATTAAGCCATCAACAGCAGCGAGCTTTGCTCATCAACACTTTCATGATAATGTGGTGTCAAAATCGAGAACAAGAATATATCCTATATGAAGAGTACAGCTGCGAGAGACGACGAAGGGGGGCTGTGTTAAACTAGGATTAATAAATTTTAATTGCAATTATCATTAGGAATACTCTATTTGGTGGAATATTCGTCAAAATAAGTCGAGTTTAAGATCCCAACCATAGATGAAACCACTCACTCCAGAGAGATGACATACAAGATGCTATCCTCTCGTTCTTAAATACCCTATAAGAGGGAGTTTGAGCTCCCTTCTCAATTGGGCCTACTATCGAAATGCAGGACTGCCTGAGCCTTCCTCACGGGGGTTCACACTTGCCCACGTGTAAGTACGTCCATCTGTGTTGAGAATCCTGGAGGTTAAGCAGTGCCATCTATGACCTCTTTAGTCTCTTACTCCAGTATGACGGGTGGCCTGATCTCGACTGTCAGGTCAATCAGCTAGGTTACAGTCAAGCAGTCTCTGCCTTGCAGGTCTTGCAATGGTTCTGTAAGGATATGGATAAGCCAGATTAGTGGAGTAAATGCTTCACCCGGGCTTCTGTGTGCTATGGTGAGCCCAGCTGGGTCAGCGAGTTAATATATCAGTGAGTGTTGACTCGATCTGGGCTTGTTCCATACCCAACGTGGTACCATACCTAACCACAGCAGTAACCATCAGGCGAAAGTAGAAACTCACGAGCTTTAACGGGGTTGATCTGCCGACCACGGGGTTGTGAGGCCGGCGTGCTACCGCTGTACTAGCTTGACGGGTGTTCTATAAGTGTCATCAATGTAAGGTAAGGATTGTGTATATTATCTCATAACTCCTGTGGCTGTTTGGCAATAGTGCCCAATGCTCAACTACACCTTGTACTTCGTTCTGGGTGAGGTGTGAGGATGAACTGAAGTGCTAATCTAATGGCAAACAATAACCTTAAAAACACTAACTTATATGATGACATAGCGACAACCTTACCACAACAGAAACTCTGAAGCCCTACAAAGCTCCTAGCGACCAAAACAAAAAAGGTTCTGGCATTGGTCCAGAACAAGCCTGTCCATGAGCTTTGACCTATCTGGGCCTGACACTGATTCAGAGAAAATGCTGAGGGAATGTCAGTTGATAATCCAGGTTGCCAGAGATGAGGGCATGAACATCATCTCTTAAGATCAGGCCATACTTACCTCCCTCCAAGAAACTGATAGGCTCATATATGGACGGAAAGTAAGCATTATGGCACCGACTCCTGAAGACAGGAAGATCAAGATGGTTCTTTTTGCCTTTATTTCTGGCTAGCTCAATGGTAGCACACAAACTCTCTACTCGGTTGGTCTATGTGCCCAGATCACGGCATAAGAAAAAATGCTACCAAATGCTACCGTCTGTGACAAACGGGGATAGGGAGTTGGGTCAAACATTACGATCTTTCCCCTTACACAGGTAAAACTAGGGATAACTCAGGCTGCATGTGTTTGGAGAGGGTCATTGGATAACATTGTAGTAACAGGTGTCCTTATAAGTCCTGGGGCCGGATCCAAGTAACATCTAGGAAGCACTTTGTGACATCACAACTCATGCTTTGAAGCAAAATAGTGACCAGTCCAAGAAACAACTGAAGTCATCAAATTTGCCACAACTTCTGCAACTGCTGAACCCTGTTGTAAATTCCGTAAGCTGAAACTAAGTTACACCTTTACTGGATTTCTCAGAAAACAATAAAAAGATGCAGTTTATCAATAGCCCTAGTTCACTAAACAAAGTAGAGTAATGGATAGTAATTTGATAATTGTGATTTTAAGTTTTATCACAGGTTGATCCCTGTCACCTTTATCCTCTCTTAAAATATCTAATGGCTTATCAGATATCCAAAGAAACAAAACAGCATTGCCATTAAATTAGGGTTCAGCAATCATCATTTTTAAGGTTTGTGTCAGTTGTGTAGAAATCTCATTTCAGCACTTCATGAACTGATTTCAACAGAAGTATTGTTTCAGCAGAGCCAAAATTAGCCCATTCATTCCTTTAGGTAAGAGGTGAGGAGGGTGTAGGACTATGATTGGCGGACATATTTTAAGAGCGTGCTTCTCATTGACAGGCCAGAGTCATGGTGTTTCTTCAAAGTCACACATAAAATTGCTTTGTGGATAATGATGCAGTGGGAGTTGCAACTGCTATGGTTGCAAGTTGCACCTAGGTGGATTTGTGACCAACTTTCTTGATCCAGCCCCTGGAACACGCACAAGTTTTGGGCATGGTTTATGAGATTGCCTTGTCTATAGCATTTACCAGTCTAGCCCTAAGCACTATCATATTATCAGTCAGTGAAAAATCATTGCATCTTAGGAACTGGAGAGCTTCCCAGTTGGCTTTGTCACCCTTCCATCAGGGGTTCTATTTCGCAGCAAAATAGTAAATAATGTATGTCTGGGTAGCTCTAGGGGAAGTGACTGTCATCTGTGTCAGCTGGCTATTCAGCTATTATTTTAATTTTTTTTCAAACAATTTTCAAATACACTCCTCTGCAGTGTATTTGTATAAGCAACTCTAAAGAAAGGCTAGCGCTGCTATGAGGCCTTTAGTGCAATGCAAAAAAAAGTGTTGGATACTGAGACAGATTAGCCTATTAATTTATCTGTACAGTAATGATGATGACTGATGCCATTACATACCACTTGAGATTTGGAATCCACTTGCCTAAAATTATCAGTCAATTTGAAGACATAATATTTGAAATTCTGGAATGTTACAAATAAATGACTGAAGCAACAAAGTTCTAAATCTGCTTTATTTTATACATTACATCAAATCTATTATAATCAGAAAAGTCACCAAGTGATACTGTATAGTTTTATTTACAAAGAAGTTCTACATTCAAAATTAGTTGGGCCATGTAATGCTCACCATGGAAATTAATAAAACATATAGTCAGACAACAAAAGAAATGGAAGAGCATAGTAAAGGTATTTGTTACTATCCATATGAAAAAACAGCATCATTTGTGTATTATAATAATGTTAAGATCTCAGTGACTATAAACATCTAAAGAATGGTCTACATACATTAATAGAACCTTGTGACATACATGATCAATTGATAGCCTGTAACAATATTATACAGCAAAATCTCTATCACATACAAATAAACATAACTGTAGAAACATACATATGTATATACATTTACATACAGATACATATATGTAACTGTAATTAAATATGTTACATGCTTAAAAAAGAGAGAGAGAAAAAAAAAAAAATATTCTGTTTATCATCCTCGTTGCACTTGAATTTGGAACTTGCAGGCAGGAAGCTGGGTCACTTCAGCTGTTACCACACAGGTGACACCCAGGTTGGCAAGGCATCCACGCACAAGTCCACATGTGAAGGCAAGATACTAAAAAAAGAAAGATAAAAAAATCAATGGAAATAACTTGGCATGGCATTAACTGTAGGAGGCTACATATACTTTTATGCTATGGTTGTCAATATTTACAATTTACTATCATGGTAATCATTATATTAAATTTTAACATTTAAACTGAAACAGAAGTTAATTAATAATAATTAACTGACATGCATTACTTGAGCTTTTGCAATACCGCACACAAAGGAAATTCTGAAGATTTGAAAAATTCAAGACTTACTCTGGGGGCATATTGAAGATACTGTTTCCCTGTAGCCATGTGTGAGAGGAATCGGAAACGGTTGTCATGAAGGACATAAACACCCTGGTGATTGGTCCGCAAATTATCAATTTGTTTCTTGTATACAGTTACCCATAGATCTTTGCAGATATATTTCATTATGTCTAATTCATCTTTATAGCGGCCTGATTCTCGTGTCAGCCTGAAATGAACAAATACATTAATGATACATATTTTTACCAAATGTAAAATCTTGTAATGCTGACAATTTATCTAATATTAATTAGAGTTCCATACAGAAAATTCATATTTAGTAATCAGTTGTTACCCAGTTCATAACAAAGACATTTACTTCTAATAGTGTTCTTTATTTGCTTACTAGAAAAGTGTTGTAGAGAAAACAGAAGGTGAACTGAATTTGTGCACAATAAAAATAATTATTTTATTTTACCAAACACATGGTTTCAGAGTATGGTTTCAGATTCTAAAGTAATGTGGTATTGAATACTAACACTGTTATATATTGATATTATTCAGAGTTCAATGTAATGCAGTAAAATGTTTGAATCAAAGCTAATCACCAAGTAAGATTTTATTTTCCCTACTCTACTGGTGCATCCATTCTTACCTCTCTACTAGTCTGTATCCAGAAGCAAATCCCATGTGCTCCAGCTTTGATACTGCTTCATCCTGTAATAGTTAAATAGGTAGATGATAAAAAAGATAATTATTCAAATATCATATTTTGAGTTATATCATTAGTATCATTCACATACTTAACATTTTTTTTCTCTAACTCATTTTATTTCCCTTTGCCTCCCTCCTCTGTTTAACCTTTTCATGATCTCCCACTCTTTCACCTACAACTGCCCCTTCCCAAGCCATTGTCCAAATAGGCTCTTTATCACCCATTTGCTCACACCATCACCCACTACTGCTCTCTCCTTATCCCCCCTTCCTTTCCCTCTCCCATGGAAGATACAGACTTATGCTATCCACAGAAGATGACTTTGATCGTATAATTTTTCACAGGCTTCTTTTATGATATACAATTTTCACCTTCCATGTGGATGGCAGTGTGGCCCTGAACTTGGTTTTATTTTGATTGATGTGTGTGAATGCTCAGTGATGCTAATGTTTATATTTGAAAACATGATATTCTGTCGTCCACGACAGACAGTGAAAAATTGATGCATCCATAATCTGCTACAATCCTGTGTACTTTTCATGCATCATGGTAAAAAAGCATTGTGATAATTAAGGCATTTCTTTATGGTATTTTGCTTTGTAAGATTACTCATTGATGCCAATGGCTATTTGAAAGCACTGCATCATGCCATCCATGTAGATAGTGAAAAATTAATGCTTCTAAAACAGGTCTTATGCAAAAATTCTTCTATAAATGATTTATGTTTTTGATTTGACTTGAAATATATCAATATAATAATGATGTGTGTGCAAATAAGAGGAGCATATTACTATAGTATTTATTTTCATAATTACACATGACTGCCTACTACTATGAACAATAGCCATTAAAGTATTAACCAAAATGTGGCTCATTTTGGAAGAATCAAGAATTTAAAGTTATTGCTCTTCACATAAAGGAACTTTTTGTTTAAAGAAAAGATATATCTATATAGAGTTTATAATCTTGGATTGACTATTCAAGTCATCGTATGCATATCATGAAAACAAATCACTACATTGTTAGATGTCATTTGTATCAACATATAATATAATCAAATGCTAGTGGCTCACATGTTGTGAATATGTTTTCCTCCGTATTAGGTGTGGCATGTTCAAGCTGACACAAAAAGAATAATCCCAAGTTAAGAGCTCTACTGCTCCATAATAGATTAAACAATATTTCTATAATTTCTTTATACTAGATTTGTACAATATTAGTGTAATAACAGAGGGTTTCAGCTTGATGTTTAATCTACCACAGCAACTGAAAGTAATGATGAAAATATATTATAAAGGAGAGTAATCATGACTTAAACCAATATTATTACTCTACTTTTCTGAACTTTCATATATGTGATATTTGGAGAAGGAAAAAAACAAAAAAGGAATAATGGTCTTTTGGATGATGGGATTGATTTATACTAATTATCCTGACATTTACTTGTCGTCAAGAATATCTAATGTGCACCATCACACTCATGTGTGGGCTGTGATTCCACTAGCCAGGCAGCTTTCAAACTCCTGGGACACAAACTGGTCACTGCAAGAGGCCAAACATTTCTGTACTTAAGCTGGTTTACATGTCTGGCACGGTGCCATCCACGTCTATGTCCGATTCTGCCTTTGCAGCAAATCATGCCATCCGCTGCTAATGGGTTAAGTGGACTGTAGTCTAACAATGTTCCATAGGAACTAAGTCAAACATTATAACTAAAGGATTAAGTTACGGACTTCAAAGATAGCTTTAAAAAGTGAACTAGGAACAGATTTTGGCATTATTTGGATAGCCTTCATTAACATATCCGATATTTGAAAATGACAATTTTTTAAATCTGGAAAGAAATGATCTTGGAGATATATATGTATCAATAAGAAAAAGCAAAAACAATGAGAAAAGAAATTATCCCGAGCTTTGCTAGATAATTATTTTCTCTTTAAACTGAATCTAAAATCTTATTTATAAAAAATAGTACAATTTATGCAGTCACAAAATAACATTTTTAACCCTCTCTGGACGGGTGGTACAGTACTGTACCACTCATTCAAATGACCAGTGGCCGGGCGGCACAGTATTGTGCCAGCCATTTAATTGATTTAGGCCTAAGAATTCAAAAGCCCCGGCATTGTGACATTCAGGGCTAGAATGCCCCCATCGTGAGTGGGTTGAGGATCGACTTTAGGCAATGACAATTTATAATAAAAGATATTGTGCATAATACAATGTAAATTCATATGAAAGAGTATTCTTAATATTTAGACTGAAAGCTGCATATAACAACAGTGCCTATTCCAATGTTAAATCATGCATTTGGCTGCTGCTGTTGTCTTTGCACCAGACCAACCGCTTCTGGTACACCACGAAGATGCATCAACCCACTGACAAGGACATCCTCAAAAATAGGAACTTAAGATATGCAACAACTCCAGATCTAGTTGCTAGTTCATCATCTCAAAAAGAGAAAAGAGAATTGAGGAAGTTTCATTTGAAATCTTCCTGGACCATTAACCCGATAATGACGGGTGACATGTTTATTTTGTCATACATGACACAGGAGCTTTGAACTGACAATAGGCATTATTACATTCAGGGATTTTGGATCACTGTGTTATTTTATTGTGTTATGAGTAATGAGTGAGTGATGATGACAATTGTATTCATATTTATTAACTGTCATAATATTAAGTAAAATGGGTTTCACCTAACATTCAAAACCTAGATGGCACCACTTTCTCGTAGCACCGGCAGGAGCAAGAGCCTTGAATGGCACCCCTCTACAGTCTCTAGCAAACACTAGAGCGATGACACATAGTAAGTTACAACCTCTTGCTCTAAAGTGCCACAGATGAAGGATGTACAGGCAGAACAAGAGGAAGAAGGTGACTTAAATCATGCCCAATGTCTACAATGTGCCCCTGTGCCAGTAGGGATGCCTTTAACTGTGGCATTCACAGTCATAAGCATATGTTTCCTTCCTCTTCATGTTATCTTTATTGTGGATGGTTATATGTTTCATATTCGTTCATGACAGTGCACAAATATGTAAAAATAAAGTTGCTTTTTGTCCTTCCCTAAAACAGGAATACTTGTATCATACTGAGTATAAAGAAAAAAATGAGCTGATATGGACCCTAAACTACAATTTTAGTCAACTGCAGAATTGATAGAGCCTTTGATATGACAGATATAAGTCTCTAAACATAGTAAAACACAAAAAATTAAATACAAAAATGACTCTAGCTCTACAATGAGTGACTAACAGAGAGTGGGAAGAGTCAAGGTATGTTGTGTGAAGCTGCCTTGCTCTGATATAAAACCTATCCTGGAGCCTGGGTAAGTAAATCTATCCCCCATCCACAATGGGCTAATGCTTCCTAGCCAGTACTCTGACTACCAAGTATGGCTGATCTAGCATTTAATGCACTGACAGGTTTGAAAGGATTCCCTGGCTTACTGCAATAATACTGATGGAGGTGTCATCAAATCTAGGAGG
>BOPN01000851.1:252325-257325 GCA_017312705.2 Penaeus japonicus | reverse complement strand
TCTTAGCCAAGCGACCACATCTTTTTTAAGCCACTTCATGGTAGATACGTACACAGTTTTCCCCATATTCCTACACTACAAAACCTAACCAATGGACCTGATCTAACCTAGTTTTTATTTTTGCCCCAGCCCACAAAAATAAAAACCTTTTCTAGCCACTGTGTGGCAGGTGCATTTTAAATCTGAATGTGCACATTACTTACCTTAATTGGAGGTGTGTTCGGGGCCAGGTCATGGATTGTCCAATAAGAGTTTAAGTGTTGAACTGTCATCTTTATAAAACAACTTAATAAAGGCACACAGCGTGTATATACAATCTGTGCTCTATACTGATTTTGAAATTCGAGCGAGGACCCATACTTAACATTCAAATGTCTGTGATTGGTTGATAAATTGTTTCCTTATTGGTGCTGTTATTCTCAGGTAACATCATTGCCTATTAGCGATGTTTTTTTTTCCGCAGGCAAGGTAAGTGCATGTGCAGTCTATATATTTCAGTTTTCAGTTTGTCAGTGCTATGGAAACATCGCCCTTTACTCATATTTTAATTATTTTCAGAATAATATATCTCATTGAATTTAAGTTTCTGGAAGAAAATAGTTTTATGGTGCTATATCATAATTAACCCAAATGCTCCAGGTCTTTGATAACTGGCGTTTGATGCATTTCCGGGAGGCTACTGCGTAGGCCTAAACTCATTCTGGGGTCTTATCTTATCTTATGACACCCGGCATCAAGGTGCCTTCATCTTACATGACGACCGGAGTTTAGGCCAAGAAGGTGCTGTCTTTACTGCATGCCATCCGGAGGATTTGGGTTAAAAGTCATACTGTAAGATTAGTTTTTTGCTACGTTTGGTTGCATCTTTATCAAATTATACCCAATTGTCATGGTATGTCTAGATGCCATTCATCATGACTGGGTTAAGACTGTAGGCCTTCTATCATTTTTCACATCAGCTTTCAAGTAGAACCCAAGGTATAAGTGGATAAATATGCAACTAAACATAGCAAAAACTAACCTTATGGCATGAAATAGTTTTAATTATGACGTAACACTATAAAACTCTTTTCTTCCGGAAATGTAAAATAAGTGAGGTACATTATTTTGAAATTAATTTTAAAATGAGTAAAGGAAGATGTTTCTACTGCACTGACAAACTGGAAACTAAAAAATATCAACTTTGCACATGTGCCAACCTCGCCCGTAGAAATACATAAAAACATCACTAATAGGCAATGATGTCACATGACAATAATAGCACCAATAAGGAAACAATTAATCTAACCAACAAATTTATCGACCAATCACAGACATTTGAATGGTGAGCATGGGTTCTCATTAGAATTTCAGTATAGAGATGGATATCGAGTGCACAGGCTGTAGATAAACACTGTGGGGCTTAATGAGTTATTTCATAAAAATGACAGTTCAACACTTAAACTTTTATGGGACAACCCATGACCTGGCCCCAAACACACCTCCAATTAAGGTAAGTAATTGCACATTCAGATTAAAAATGTACCTGCCACACAGTGGCTAGAAAATTTTTATTCTTGCAGGCCAGGCAAAAATTAAAACTGTACCTGCCATGCAGTGGCTTGAAAAGGGGGGATCCTGGGGGGCAAAAATGGGCAAAAAAGAAATTAGGTTACATTAGGTCGAGTCCATGGGTTAGGTTTCGTTGGGTACAAATATGGCGAAAACTGTGTTTGTGGCAGATACTTATCTGCTACGAAGTGGCTTGAAAGAGGGGGGGTCCAGGGTAGAAGCAAAGTCCCCCCCCCCTTGGCTAGGGTTAACCTAAAAACTAGGCAAGGTTAGGTTAGGTCTGTGGGTTAGGTTTTGATACCGAAAAACTTGTTTAAATCTACCGCAGGAAATCGTTCAGTACCATGTCGACATGGGCGCATGGAGAGAGGGGGGGTGAAACTCAGAAACGAAAGGTTTCCGGAAGAAATGAATATCATAACTGTGCAAAATACATTGAAATCTACCCAAAAAATATTGTGTCATACCCAGAAGGTTGCGTCTTTAAACAAAATTACCGAAGCCAATACCCTTGATTACTGGGTATTGGAGTGGAATTGCGGATTATATCCACTAAGTATGAGTAGTGAGAGGAATCCATGGATACTACTTTTGTGAGGATTATTAACACAGTGCTATTTCAAGAAAAACTATCCAGTATAGTGACTCTTATGTTTAACCAGACCCAAAATATCACTTGAAAACCAGTTACTAGAACTGTCAAATGAAAGTCGTGCCACGTATATCACCGAAACCTTCCGATAGCCGCACGCATTACAACCTGAGAAATATTTAGCCACGTACTTCCACTATTTTTTCGCCTCCCTGGAAAACGTAAGAGACAGCTTCCATATGAATGAAATCGAACATCGCCTCCTCAGCCATCACGAAGGCTCTGTCGTGTCACCTCCCTCTATAATGTTGACGGTCGCTTACACCTACAAACCGGCGATGCGACTCAATAATTATTGTCGATATTGAATACTTTCTGTGGATGCCAAGAGGTACGGTTAATATATAAGCCATCACTTTAACGAACTCGTCATTAGCAGCACAGCCCGATAAAATTGAAAAAGAAGCTACATTTTACTAACTAACCTGTAGTAGGTGACCTTTACACACCTATATATCCCTTAAAATTAAAAACGATATAAATGGATAATCGTCCCTATAATATCAATTAATACCTTGTTTTGCTTAATATGGATCTGATATGAATATTTGCATGAAATCTTTATAAACGCATGCATCATTTTTTTGTTTCCAGTTTCAATTTACTTCATCTTGGGATTAATATATAGAGAGAGAGAGAGAGAGAGAGAGAGAGAGAGAGAGAGAGAGAGAGAGAGAGAGAGAGATTGAGATAGAGAGAGAGAGAGAGAGAGAGAGAGAGAGAGAGAGAGAGAGAGAGAGAGAGAGAGAGAGAGAGAGAGAGAGAGAGAGAGAGAGAGAGAGAGAATATATATATATATATATATATATATATATATATATATATATATATATATATATATATACACACACACATACACAGACACACACACACACACACACACACACACACACACACACACACACACACACACACACACACACACACACACACACACACACACATATATATATATATATATATATATATATATATATATATATATATATATATATATATATGTATATATATATATATATATAAATATATATATATATATATATATATATATATATATATATATATATATATATATATATATATATATATATATGTGTGTGTATATATATATATATATATATACACACACACACACATATATATATGTATATATATATATATATATATGTATATATATATATATATATATATATATATATATACATATATATATGTGTGTGTGTGTGTGTGTTTGTGTGTGTGTGTGTGTATGTGTGTGTGTGTTTGTGTTTGTGTGTGTGTGTGTGTGTGTGTGTGTTACTTGCATTGCACATTATATACACTCCGTTTTATTGAGAAACTGCTGTAATTCTTTTTAATATTAAGTCGATAACGTTGCATAACAATCCAAATAGATAAATTCAAGGTAATTAATATGGTTTAGTAAATTAAAAGGACTATTATATAGGATGATAAATCGAAGAAGGTATAGTGCTGAAAAAGTAATGCAAACTTTGCTTTCCGATAAGCATGAAATTAATAAAAACAATCGATTAATCTAATACAAAACTTAATATGGAATGAGAACATATTTCATAGCTGCTGACAGAAAATATCCCTCTTACACAGAGATGAGATTCTCCGAAAACTCTTCGCTGTTTGACATTTTAGCAATAGATCAACACCAGTTCAACTAAATAGATACAAATGGAATAATTCGCAGACGAACGACCTTGATAACATTACACTAAACGTACCTTTGATTGACACATAAGAACATATCTGCGAAATTACGTGGTACACAACCTGGTCATATAACAAAACTATGCTGAGTGATTAGCAACCTCACCCCAGAATACTAATGCTAAAAAATATAACCTATTAACAAATAAATCGACAGTTCCTTCCCAACGACCTTGGTAACAGGGAAGTTAAACGCGTATGCATCACTCATATTACACGACATCAGTCTCCATCCCCCATCACTATTAACCCGGATTATAATCCTGCCATTAAATCAACCCCTATCATGTCATAATGAGAGAGTCTGGCTCTGGATGGAAGTGTGCGTGTGTGTGTGTATATGTGTTTGTGTGTGTGACTGGATTGCTTATGTCTACGTACGTATTGTTTGTATGTTTGTATAATTGTATATATTTTCGTTCGTGTATGTTTTGTGCTCCTGTGCATGTGTGTGTCAGTGTGCACGCATGTATGATTGTATGAGTGTGTGCGTGTGTGTGTTTGTGTGCGTTGCGGCGGCCTCGAGACGGCGGTGTTGTTAGTGTAAGCGACGGACACTACACTCATCCTACACACACAGTGACTCATCCTGATTCATCCCTGAGTCGTCCCCGAGACAGGTGAGTGAGTGTTCCTTCGTAAACACCAGACGACCTCAAGGTCTGATCATCCTGCGCCAGTCGCCACCTCGGCCCCTGCAGCCCGAGGGCGACCTTTTGAGCTTGTAAAAGGTGGATCGTGGCTTCAAGGATGGACGCTGGGTTGGCATTGGGTATGATAATTGTGCCAAATATAAGGGTAAGAGTAGTATAAGGAGAGGAGCAGCGTGAGGATTGTAAGGGTAGAGCGGCGAAAGGAAGGGTGAGGGCGTGAGGGTGAAGATATGAAGGAAAAGTCAAGAGATGTGGAGAGTCCCCATGGAAATAAGGCTTGAACGCTTTTATTCCACTCATATATGGTGTGGCCGTAATATGTTTTATTTGAATTGGAGACTTGCTATTTTTTAAGTTTTGGAGAAGGATGATTGAAACATTTAACTCTGTGTTCACAAAAGTATTAACTTTTGGTATAATAA
>BOPN01000851.1:249056-250755 GCA_017312705.2 Penaeus japonicus | reverse complement strand
TAAACAGCACCCATTGACTGTCTACCAAGAAATGCTTGAGATAATGATGACACATACGATGCAGACCACTGACTCTAAATTATGGGCTTTACTTGATGTACTGGCAGAATGAAGATAGGAAGATGAACTAGATCATGTGCAGCTGCTGCAATGTTCCCATCTGTTGGTATGGGTGCTCTATGATGAAACACTGGCAGCTATGAGCATAGGTTGCCTTCCTCTCCTCTCTCCATGTGTTTTTCATTTTGACAGTTACATTTATTGTATTTGTTTACAAAAAACAAAAGATATAGATAGATGAAGTTGCTTTTTGCCCTCCCATAAAACTGTACCACTTCTGTTAGAAAGTGTAATGGACGTAATGAACTGATATGGACACCATCCTAAATTTTTAAGTGATTACAGTAATGAAAATAAATGAGAAGCACAAATAAACTTCATTGATATTGGAAAACCCAAATAAGACTAGTATTATAACAAGTGAATGAAAGAGTGCAAAAGTCCTCAATGTGTTGCCACTCCTTAGCTTTGAGCCAAAACCTATCTGTTGTGTCACACATGTGCCCAACTTGTGGCCAAAAAAGCAAATGTATACCCCATGGCCAATGGGTAAATGCAAGTTTTCTGTTCTTTATTTTTCAGAAGGAAGTAAGGTGGAAGCATGGCGAGGGTGTATGTTGGAGGTTTGCACTATAACTGCCGTGAGAGAGACCTAGAAAGGTTCTTCAAGAGGTACGGCAGGCTTCGTGATTGCCTCATCAAAAATGGATATGGCTTTGTGGTAAGTTTGCTACATTATCAGTGTCATTGGGCATCTTTGAAAAGTGAAATTTTCATACAATCTAATTTTTCAAACTTAATATGATCTTGGACATTACAGGAGTTTGAAGATGAGAGAGATGCAGATGATGCGGTTTATGAAATGAATGGAAGAGAGTTGTTAGGAGAAAGGTGAGTTATTACCCCCCCCAAGTAATAAATTGTATCAAAATTATTAAGATAAGAGTGATATTGCATGATATTGGTAAAAGAAAATTCTACCTGGACCACATTTACATTATCTCCCTCCTTTTGTTTTATCCCTTCTTTCCTCCTGTTTTTTTTTTTTTTTCCAACCTAAATAAAAAAATTCTTTTTCCCCATTTCTCTTTCAGAGTGACTGTAGAACATGCCCGTGGACTCCCAAGAAGAGGTGGTTATGGATTTGGTGGCGGCGGTGGTGGTGGTGGTGGTGGTCGAGATCGTGACCGAGATCGTAGACCAGCTTGGCTTGACAGGTAGGTTCTTGCACCAGTGTTGGGCATATCTTGAAATTGAATGATTCACATTATATTAGTAGAATTGATTAATACTTTATATTTATTGTATGAAATTGTTTTGTTTATTGGTGTAGTCATGATTTTGACATAGTTTTAGGTAGGATGCTTTTAACCCATTCACGCCGGGGCCGTTACGGCTTTGCGCGGTCGCAATACCGGGGTTCTCGAACGCATAAGCCTAACGCCTAGAGATTCTCGGGCGCACAAGCCGCAAGCCTGGGTTGCCCACTCGCTCTACTCGAGCGCGTGATTTCCCCTCATAGCTCGTCCAGGGCGTCTGACGCGAAAATCACAATACGTGCTATCATGTCAACTGGCGTGAATGGGTTAAGATATACAATTAAGAAGCTCTGCAACAAGAATAGCTGCATTTTATGATA
>BOPN01000851.1:229056-236556 GCA_017312705.2 Penaeus japonicus | reverse complement strand
ATGTTTTAAGCTTGATAATAATGAGCTTGGTCTCAGTTATGTTTTTGCAAGTGTGTATGTATGTATGTATATGTGTGTGTGGGGGGAGGTGATTGTAATTATATTTATGGTTGCTTGCACACTAATGCACAGGTACATTAACCCACTTATGACGGGGGCATTCCAGCCTTGAATGTCCCAATGCCGGGGCGTTCAAATTATTAGGCCTAAATCAATTGAATGGCTGGCACAATACTGTGCCGCCCGGCTGCTGGGCTTTTGAATGTGCGGTACAGTACTGTACCACCCGTCCAGAGAGGGTTAATACACACACACACACACACACACACACACACACACACACACACACACACACACACACACACACACACACACACACACACAGACATGCACACATTCAGAGATGCGTTTGTGAGGAAGTGTCATTGGAAATCTGCATGCTTCCAAGTATGGGAGACTGGTGTTTACATCTTTATGCTAACCATACATGATCTTAGGAAGGCTATTTTATCTGGCAAGGGTGGCAATGAGAGTCTTGAAAAGGCAGCCTTTATCCTAGAACAAGAGTAAAAATATAAAACAGGTTTGTGTCACTCACCCTTATATATTCCTCATTTCCCTTCCCCTTCTCTCACTTCTCTTTTGCTGTACCTCCCTCTTAATTCACCTTCGCTCCCTATGTTGTAATTGCTTGCATGCTCTTTTCTCTCTCCTTTTCTTTCTCTCTCCTTCTTTTCTCTCTCTCTCCTTCTTTTCTCTCTCTCTCCTTCTTTTCTCTCTCTCTCCTTCTTTTCTCTCTCTCTCCTTCTTTTCTCTCTCTCTCTCTCTCTCTCTCTCTCTCTCTCTCTCTCTCTCTCTCTCTCTCTCTCTCTCTCTCTCTCTCTCTCTCTCTCTCTTTCTCTTTTTTCTTTCTCTCTTTCCCTCCCTCCTCTCCACCTCCTTCACCACTTCCTCCTCTCACTCCTTTGTTCCATCCTCTCCTTTCTACCTTCCTCCTGCTCCCCACCCTCTCCCTCTTAATTTTTTATTACACATTAACATGAAGACATTTGTTATACCTCTTTGTCCATGGTGTCGGCCAAGTTTTGTTCCTCTTATCTCATTTGTTCAGGGAATTACATTTAGGATATATTCTTTATGCTAAACTTCTGTTACAAATTGGTTACTATTTACCTTTATTGTTGATGAATATGATATGATTTATGAAAAGTGGTATGATTGACATAAGATGACTAAGCATTTAAATATATGGAATGATGTATATACCACAAGGAACTGGTCTTATACAGTTGTTTGTTGCTATCCTTCTCTTCCTTTTTGCAAGGTTATTGATAAACTATTTGCTATACGATTGTATTACAGGAGTTGATTATTCTGGTAATGACCTTAATTGTATTAAAAAATGATTACTTATTGTAAACACATCAATGACAATACAGCACAATCCCTTTTTTCTTATATTTTTTATATATGCTTTGAGTATGAATTCTGAAAGATTTTATTTATATGGAGCAATATTTACATACACCTCCCTTCAAATCACAACTTTATTACTGTGAATTTTGATAATGAAATGCTGCATGATGATCTGGAAGGTTCAGCAATTGTTATGAGGCTTATACTTGTACGGCTTTATTAACCCATTCCCGACGGGGGATTTCTAGCCTAGAATGTCCAAATGCCGGGGCTTTCGAATTATTAGGCCTAAATTAAATGAATAGCTGGCACAATACTGTGCCGCCCGGCAACTGGGCTTTTGAATGCGCGGTACACATGCTGTACCACCCGTCCTGTGTGGGTTAAACAATGACAGAAATGTTCATAAATTGAATTGCAGACTCCTATTAGATTATATAATTTAGTAATATCACAATTATTTGCCTTTTGTGTTTACTTTATCCAAAAAGACTTGTTTGTATTATTTTTGAACAATTGATAGATAATACAGCATTTTACATAATAGAGCTTGCAGTCACTTATTCTGAATGAACCCTCAACACTATAATGTTGCAAATCTGATTTCTTGTCTTGTTGGTTCTCATTTTATTAATTTATTTCATATTTTTTTCCAATTATAAAATAATATTGCTCCATTCCTTCTCACCTGCCCACTCGTTCCCCTCCTCTACTTCTCTCCCATTCTACCTTATCTCTCACTCTTCTGCTTTCTTCCACCTGTCTGACACATGCTTGTGCATACTACACCTCCACCTCCACCTCAACACACCAACACCTACACCTCCACACACCTCCACCTTCACCTCCACCTCCACCTCCGCCAACACCTCCACACACCTACACCTAGGCCTACACCTCCACACACCTACACCTAGGCCTACACCTCCACACACCTACACCTAGGCCTACACCTCCACACACCTACACCTAGGCCTACACCTCCACACACCTACACCTACGCCTACACCTCCACACACCTACACCTACGCCTACACCTCCACACACCTACACCTACGCCTACACCTCCACACACCTACACCTACGCCTACACCTCCACACACCTACACCTAGGCGTACACCTCCATGAGTCAGCACTCATAGCTGGCAGAGGCCAGCCTTGTGCATATAGCCAGGGTGAAGCGACGTCTTCGCAAATCTGTCTGAACTGAACTGAACACCTACATCTACACCTACATCTACGCCTACACCTACATCTACGCCTACATCTACGCCTACACCTACATCCACGCCTACACCTACATCTCCACACACCTACACCTTCACACACCTACACCTCCACACACACAATATGGATTGTTTAATAAAATTCTCACGAATAGTTTTATTTAGAGACCATGCTATTTAAGAAGTCAGTGCTGATAATCCTTCATGTAACATTGTGCTGTCAAGAGCAAATGAGTATTATACCAAATTTCAGTGTTTACTAATCAACCATTTTGAAATTGTTTTCGACTTTGGTTATCTGTCAGCTGTCTATTTCAGTATACTGCCTGCTTGCTTTTTTTGGTTTACCTGTGAACCAATATGTTTATTCATATACCTTATCTTAAACTCATAAAGCAATGTATTTTTACATGCTCCAAAACAGACTTTTATATTCTATGTTATGGCATTTTTGTACTTCAGAAGAATTCCTTTATTTGTATCGGCTTATTTACAGGCAATGCGTTTTCCACATCCCCATCATCAAAATTTAAAATCAAAATTACGATTGTGGATGACTGCTCGCTCATTTTTATATATATTTTTTTTTTATTCATTTCGAGTATAAATATTGATATTAATTTTGCAACAGTTTCATTGATGTTAATGATATGCACTTATTCATACACACAGAAGAATTAATTTATTATTACTATATCCATATGCCCACTCCATGGAGGGGAGACATTTTGTCTTGGACTGTGAACTTGCATGCTTCATTACCTCTAATTGGAGGTTATACTTGAAAGCTTTCAGCATGGTCAGGTTACCCTTGTAAGATTAATGTTTTTAAGTTGACCAGGAAAAGGACTTGTAGGAAATGTTGAGTAAATAACTTGAAGCCACTGCAGTATTATCAGTGGAAAAGTTAACTATGAGGTTAAAGGCTTTTTTTTTTTTTTTTTTCTTTTTTTTTTTTTTTTTTTTTTTTCCCACTAGGGATGGTCGATGTCCTTGTTACATTGTGTACATGTATATACAGTATATACGATTCTAGTAGTCATTATGTGACAGCATCAAGACGAATATAAAACGACTTGCAATAAAGTTGGATAATTGTTAATTGAGTAGGAGGATGGTCATAGGTTTATTCATTTTCTAGAGTTTGAATTCAGGCATGGTAGTGGTAAAGAAGATAGGGTATTAAGATGGAGAAGAGTCACGGATATTTATGAGTAATGTGAAATACTGAAACTCGTGCTGCGCTCTATGTTAAACATTCCGCCTATGTTTTAAGATGGCCCCCCCCACACCCGGTGAGTGAGAAGTAGAGGTGGACGGGAGAGGCCGGGAGGTTACCAAGAACAACCCGGACGTACCCCTGCCGTCCCACACTGTCCCAGGGGGCCGGCCCGTCCCACCCAGCTGGACCGAGGGCCTGACCAATAATCTGCGTAGCATGAGTTACGCCCACGTTAGGGTATAACTACCTGCTGTTGCCTTCATACATGATTATATCATCAGTGGTTTGAGAAAGTCCCTTACTTTGCTTTCCTTATTTCCTCCTTGGTTATTGTTTGTATGAATGCTTGCTCTAGTTCTGTGTTGTAGCTGAAGCATCATCTCCTTAACACTTAGCCTCCCCATTAAGCCAGGCACAGTGGCAGGATGTCTCACAAGTGAGCTGACAGAGTAGGGCAGGGTTGAAGCATGTTGGTGATTGGCCAATCACAGCTCATCTGCCTGGGGGAAGTCCACCCAGCCAACAATATGGAAGGCACATTACAGGAAGGCAGGGAAGCTGACACAGTGCATGATTGTATATGCCAGATACCTCTTCATCTACCTCTAGCTCAGGAACTTGTTCACTGGAAAAAAAAAAAAGCTTCCTTGAAAATTAAGCTTTAGATAGTCAGGTGAGAAGAGTCCCTTGCTGAGACAGTGACCTTCTGAAATGAAGCATTATAAACACTACTCACAGATTCACTTTAGGTCCCTCATATAGGTTTTCATTTTAACCTCTGGTAGTAAGCTTTATTTTATTTATTTATTTTTAGTGTAAATGGAATCATTTAATATTTTGTAAAGGAACTGATTTTCTAATTAAAATATTATTTCTTAATCTGCTGCAGGATCTCAAGGATTACATGCGCAAAGCAGGAGAAATTACCTTTGCAGATGCCCACAAACACCGTCGCTATGAGGGGTAAGTGACTTTACATGGTCTTTTTAAAAATTTCTCTACTACTACTAATACTACTGTTTATTTTGTATTTTGTGTGTTTGTTTGTTTTATTGATTGATTTACTCACACACAATTATATTATATTAACCCTCTCTGGACGGGTGGTACACTACGGTGCTGGGTGGCACCATATGGTGCCAGTCATTTAATTGATTTAGGCCTAACCGTTCGAAAGCCCCGGCATTGTAACATGCAAGGCTGGAATTCCGGGGCTCTCGAACGCATAGGCCTAAATCAGTTAAATAAATGACGCCATATGGCGTCACCCAGCGAACGGGCCTTGAATGCGTGGTACCGTAGTGTACCACCCGTCCAGAGAGGGTTAAGATCATATTTTCATTATCAATATTATTATGGAATAAGTAAGATAGGATATGTAAAGTTTTAGATGTATTTTTTTATTTTATTTATTTATTTATTTATTTTTATTGTCTTTCAGTGTTGTAGAGTTTGCTACCCGGTCTGACATGAAGAGGGCCATTGAGAAGTTGGATGATACTGAATTGAATGGAAGGCGAATTAGGTTGATTGAGGATAGACAGCACTCCCGTTCCCGTTCAAGATCTCGTAGGCGATCTCGTTCCCGCTCACGATCTCGCAGGTCATATTCACGGTCAAGGTTAGTGCTTTTATGTTAGTTGAAGATGATGCCAATGAAAATGTAAAAGGAAGTATTGTTATTTGTTATTGATATTTCAACAAATCTCTTAATTTATTTACAGGTCAAGAGGCAGGAGCCGTTCACGTTCAAGGTCAAGGAGGTCAAGGACTAAGTCACGGTCAAGGTCAAGGTCAAAGGATTCTCGCTCAAGGTCACGTTCCAGATCTCGCTCTAGGTCACCTCGTTCACGCTCCAGGTCAAAGTCTCGATCTAGGTCCAGATCAAAGTCTGTGTAAGTTTAAGTTTTTGAAAATTGTTAAATATCTAATTAAACCTCTATACTCAGATTTTCATGTGCACATACTTTTACAAGAGCTAAATGTATTTATATATATATATAATATATTTATAATTCTTTTACAGAGAAAGAAAGCGGTCAAGATCTGGTGGAAGAGATAGCCGATCACGATCAGGTTCTAGAAAGATGTCTGAAGAGCCATCAGACAAGCCCAAGGAAATGGAGCCAACTCGTTCCCATAGCAGATCCCGTAGCAGATCCCGATCTAGGTCTCGTAGCCCTATAGATAACAAGAAAGAAACTTCACGATCTCGATCTCGTTCACGATCAAGGTCACGATCACGATCACCGTCTGCTTCACCACGTAGACGTGACAGTCACTCTGGATCTCGTTCAAGGTCACCCCAGGAAAATGGACATGACCATCCTGAGGATGAATAATGAGCACTGTCATTATGTATAGACACAAGAATATTTAGTTTAGACCAGTGTTCCCAATGAAGCACATCCTGGCTAGATAACAATATTAAGGAAGAAAAATTGCAAAGGGTATTTCAACAATGACATAAATGTTAAAGAATTTGTATTAAGTTCTTTGTTGATAATGGTCTGTGTATAATAAATATATTTATATTTTGTATGTCTTGTATGTCTGTTGTATGCATATTTGTATGTATTAGCTATATATATATATTTATTACACACACACTTCAATACATTTACTTTTTGCCATAATTCTTCTAAGGGAGCACTTGCATATTGGCATTTTAAAAAGATTTTACAGGAAAAAATGGAACCACGGTTTCAGGAGATAGCATTGAAAGTTGTATTTTATGCACTAATGCTATTTTATATTTCGTTATGCTTCTATGTATAAGAAAGGTTTTTTGGAGTATGTGAACTAAATGGGTTATTTTTTGTGAAACACCCAAGCTGGTCACAATATTAGGTGGTAAGTCCAGTGGCACTCTGGGTAGATATGCTGTAAACAATTCCAAGTATTATCAGTACTTTGGAGTAGGTCATGCTTGGTTGTTAATTGAGCTCTCCTTTCAAACTATCTGCCTTTTTCAGTAGATATGGAGATGGATTATTTTACTTGCATATTAATTAGTATGTTTATATCAAGGATTTTGTACCATCATTTTCTTGAGTTTTCTTCCTTGTTCTCTTTAATGTGATTTTGAGAAGGGAAGGAGAAAGTTATGGGGATTTCTTTTTTATGTAATTTTCCCCATGTTTAATTTGATATATGCTGTGGTGTACTGTGGTTTGTTCAAGATAGTACAAAGAAACATCTTTTGGACACAATAAGTTCTTGTGTTAAGATTTGATGGTGAATATATTGTATTCCCTTATGACCCACATACATTATTTAGGGAGTTGAGATTCTTGGTAGATTGTCATTATAATACAAAATTTATTAAGTGCCTTTTGTTTAAAACCGTAATCTCATGCATTGAGATGAAACCAAAATAACAGCACCTTGCATCATGCTCTAAAAATTTCGTGGTTGTCTTGATAAATACACTTTTTGTGGTGTGAAAAGGGCAGTGCTTACAACTCTCCTAGAGTATCTGTAAGCAAATCGTGAAGTTGCTACTTTTGTCTAAGAGTTATTATGATTGTATGTATAGGGAATTTTTTTTAGAAAGTGTTTGACACTGGAGATACTTTGATTTATTTTGTAATTATTGCATATTTAGCATTGTTTTACCAAGAGTAGATTGTATA
>BOPN01000851.1:219056-221556 GCA_017312705.2 Penaeus japonicus | reverse complement strand
ACACTTACTTTGGTTTCTCCAGCTCTGAAAATGCATCTTTTAATTCATCTGCATTTCCTGTTGACAAATCATTACTTGTAGTTGGCTCTGCTTTCTCTGTATTTTCACTGGATTCACCTGGATGAAAAGAAAAATTATCTGGGTAACCAAAATACATGAACAATTTTTTCTTGTGCTATAACATCTACAACTTTATCAATGCTGAGGGTAATTTTAGCAATATGTACAAAACTTTTCTTACATTTTAGAGGACTTACTACAAGACTGAAAGAGCAGCTACACAATCATAACATAATTTCATGCTATGAAAAGCAACTGTAATCTGATTGTGCAAATTCTTTCAGGTACATTCACACATTCATGCACACACGTACCCACACTCACACTCTTACTCCCTGACTCACTCTCAATCAAAAGAAAGAAAGAAAGAAAGAAAAAATAATGCAATACCTTCTCCAATTTGATTCTGTTTCTCTAACTTCTTGAGCTTTCTCTCCTCCTTCTTCTGCATCCAATGATACTGCCTTACCACTGCATTCTTCTGTAGATAGGCCTTGCCATGACCTGAAATACAAGAAATCATTATAAATCCATTGTGGACAAGGAATAGATTTGCGGTTATGGCTCCTTGCTGAGCAGTGCTGTAAATGAGTTTCAGAGCAAGGGAGCAGTTGGGAGCAGTTGCAATTTGCCCGTTGCAGAGGTCTCTTACATCCACTTGTAAAACTAATACCCTTTTGGGGGATTTTTTTGGTGTTTTACACTATATTATGAGGATTTAGCAATGTTGTAATAAACTAAAATTATGATAGAATGTCACTGCCTGGTCTATAAAATCTTCACCTCACATGTCTATATAATTTGATATAATTTAGTTTAATAGCTTGCAAGCTATTCAGCTTGCTTACTTACTTTCATGATATTTCAGAGAGAAATATAAATAGTTCACCTCATGCTCTATGCCCTATACTCATCTGAATTTCAACTGCCTTCTATTGTCACATGATATATTACAAATCTAATTGGCTCTATCAGACCTAAAACTAGTGTCTATCATCACAGCATGTTCAAATACAATTCTAATTGGCTCATCTGACTCCTCTTGTACACGTTATCCCCTACGATCGTTTGATTTTTGTGTCATGTTCTCAAGATGCTGTATAAAAGAGACAGTAGAGCTTATGGAAGTTATGAATACTACTACTTCTCTAGCATCTTTACAATTAATTTGTGGTGGAAATGTTATAGGAAAGCTATTTTGTAGAATATTGTGTTCTATTAAATATCACAATAAGGTTTTTCAATATCAGTGTTAAGCGTCATTTCCAATAATACCTTCAATGACTTTCCATCAAGCCTGAGTATCATATGTTATAGATAATGAATGTCAACTAGAGCCATCTTGTGTTCAATTAGCAAAGCATTGCATGCTGCCTTACACAGCAAGTTGGTTGAACAACCGAGACATATTTTGATAACTTCAACTTGCTCTTTTGAGCTTTCATTTCTTATCCTTAGGAATTCAAGGTAAATTTCTAGAATAGATACACGTCATAAAACCCATCAAAATTAGCATCAACAGATTCCTTGCAATGTAATTATGCATTTATAGTAACTTTAGTCAACAGAAGCCAAAAATAACAACAATATCTGAGAAAATGTATGATAAAATCTGTAAATAACCTATCAAAAATGAGTATTTTCTGGATGTCTACTAACAAATCACATATAACATGGTATATTTCTGTCTACTGTAACATTAGGATACAAAAAAATGTGGTTACTTAACCCATTGCAGATGGGGATAAATTTGCTTGCCCAGCCTCCAGGATAGGTTTTATTTTAAAGAGAGACTGCTTGAAGCATTATAATTTGAATCTTCCCACTCTCTTTCAGTCATTCATTGTAAAACTAGAGCGGTTTTTGTTTTATTTTTTGTGTGTTTTATTGAGTTTAGAGACTTATATGTGCCATATGACAGGCTCTACCAGTGCTGCAGTTGACTAAAATGATAGTATATTATCCATATTAGCTCATTATTTTCTTTATCCTCAGTGTGATAAAAGTATTGCTGTTTTATGGGAGGACAAAAGGCAAATTTATTTTTTCATATTTTTGTGCTGTCATGAATGAATACGAAACATATAACCACCTACAATAAAGATAACAAGAAGAGGTAGGGAAGAGGAATGAAACCTGTGCTTGTGACTGGAGTGCCACAGTGAAAGGCATCCATATTGGCACAGGAGCACATTTTAGACACTGGGTATGGATTGAGTCACCTTCCTCTTCTCATTCTGCCTGCACATCCTTCATCGGCGGTAATTTTGAGCAAGAGTTTGTCAACTTAGTATGTGTCATCGCTCTATACAGATAGTGCTTGCTAGCGACCGTGGATGGGTGCCATTCAAAGCTCTCTCTTCTGCTGGTGCTAGGAAAAAGTGGTGCCATCTAGGTTTTGGACGTTAACCCATTCCCGCCGGTGCTGTTCCGTTTTTGC
>BOPN01000851.1:206556-214056 GCA_017312705.2 Penaeus japonicus | reverse complement strand
TTATCAGTTTTAAATGTTGCATTTGCATAAAAATGGCAGATTTTTTATGAGGGTTGTATTGGATTTATTTGAGAAAAAAAAAATTCTGGAGATCTGATAACTGAGCCGTATTCTTTTTGATTCTGTTAGACTTCACCTATTTTTCTTTCCTAACAGGTTTCAGTAAGTGAACCAGTCATATCAGAGCTAAACAATCTTTTTGGCTTGACTCGGGCAGAAGCTCTCCATCTAGTAAGATCTCCACAGTTCCTTCTAGTAGCTGATGGTGCTGTGTTAAGAACATTGTATTTCCTCAAGGATCATGGTATATCTAGAGAACAACTAAAGAGACTACCATGGATATTATTACAAGGAGAAGGTTAGATGTGCATTTTGTACCATGCTGTTTATTTTCATGAAATGTTTATATTTTTTGATTATTTATTATTGGTATTAACAATATGATGATGATGATGATGGTATTAACCCATTCCCGACGGGGGAATTCTAGCCTTGAATGTCCAAATGCCGGGGCGTTCGAATTATTAGGCCTAAATCAATTGAATGGCCGGCACAATACTGTGCCGCCCGGCAACTGGGCTTTTGAATGCGCGGTACACATGCTGTACCACCCGTCCTGTGTGGGTTAATGATGACGCCACCGCTGTCACCGCCACCATTACCACCACCACTACTACCACCACCACCACTACTACCACCACCACCACTACTACCACCACCACCACCACTACTACCACCACCACCACCACCACCACCACTACTACCACCACCACCACTACTACCACCACTACCATTACTACCACCACCACCACTACCACAACTAACACCACCACCACTACCATCACTACTACCACCACCATCACCACCACTACCACCACCACCACCAAAACTAACACTACCACCACCACTACCACCACCACTACTACCACCACCACTACCACCACCACCACTACTACCCACCACCACTACCACCACCACTACTACCACCACCACAAACCCCACCACCACTACCACCACCACTACCACCACCACCACTACCACCATCACCACTACCACCACCACCACCACTACCACCACCACCACCACCACCACCAACAACACTGATGATAATGGTAATAATGATAAAGATAATAGTAATAATGATGATAATGATAATATTAATAATGATAATCATCATCATCATCATCATCATCATCATCATCATCATCATCATCATCATCATCATTCTAATAATGATAAAAAGAATTATGATAATTGTGAGGATAATAATAGTAATGATAGTAATAGTAATAGTAATGATAATAATGATAATAAAGATGATGTAAGCATGAATAAAAAAATAATAGCAATAGAAATAACTTCTTAAAATGAAAATTCATTGAATTGGGTCATGTAGGCCTGCTAATTGATTCCTTACTGATAAAGCACATGTGGAACCATTATGAACAGTAAAGAAAGTCACTTCCTCCAGCAATGTAATGGCAAAATGGTGACTCTGAATTGGGTAATTGAGCACTGGTGCAGTGGTTAATAGAGAATTCAGTTTAGAGTCATCCTAATTAGAAAGGTTTATAATTTTCTGCAATTTGTGTTCCTATCAAGAGACTTGAGTCTACTTTGATACATTCACTCCATCAAATTACCTGGCATTGTAACCATTTTTTTTATTGATTCAATATGTATTGTGATTTGTTTTTCGATCAGTTATTATTTTCCAGGAGGATTGTCTATTTTAATAAAACTCATGTTACAGTAATGGTGAATAGTACAGTATTAATGAAGCTATTATAAAGAAGTGATCACATTATAAATTATAAATGGATTTCCATACTTCTGCTATAGATGTACTTTAATTTTTCAGTCTTTAAAACTAATTTATAGTTTATATGTTTATATATATATATTGTTACCATCCAGTGTCTACTTTAGATGATTGTGTAATAATATAAAGGTGGTGCTATTATGTCACAACTTAAAAAATCTTGTTATAATACATAATTCCTGAATTATGTTTTTTTTCAGATATTCTTCAGGTGAAGTTTTCAAAACTGATAGGCCCATATTTATTCAATAGCCATTCTGATGGCTTAGGATTTTGTCACTTCTCAGTTCAGCAAATTGGAAAATATCAGAAGTGGTTTAATGTTGAATCAGCAAAATTTCCTAATCACCCAAATCGTCTTTATTACATAGCAGAAAGGATGAAGGTTGGTCACATTCCTGCAGTGTTGATATTTTATTTTTACAATAGCTTTAGATCATGTGTGTTTCATTATGTGCATGTGTAATGCTGTGGTATATATAGTTACTATTATTGTTTGAGTATTGCCACATCATCATTATCATTGTCGTTATTATTATTGTTATTCTTATTCTTATTATTATCGTTATTAGAAGAGAGGTGGAGGCGGTATAGGAGGGGGAGGAGGAGGAGGAGGAGGAAGAGGAGGAGGAGGAGGAGGAAGAGGAGGAGGAGGAAGAGGAGGAGGAGGAGGAGGAAAAGGAGGAGGAGGAAGAGGAGATAGGGATGAGGGGATTGAGAGAGATGAGAGAGTGGGGTAGAATAAGGGACAGAAGGGAAAAGAGAGAAGGGGAGGAGAGAGAGTGAAAATGGGGGAGGAAGAGGCGGAGGGAAGAGAGGGAAGGAATAGGAGGAGGAGAGAGAGAGAGGAGAGGAGGAGGGCGAAGGGTGAAAGAAGAGTAGGAGTGGCGAGAGGAGAGAAGGAGGAGGAGGAGAGGAGAAGGAAACAAGAAGAGGGAAAGAAGGAGGAGGAAAAAGGGAAAAGGGAGAGTGGGAATGGAGAGAGGAGAGAAGAACGAAGGGAGAAGGAAGAACGACAGGAAAAAGAAAAAAAAAAGAAGGGGAGAGAGTGAATAAGGAAACAGGGAACAGTAACAAAAAAAGTATGAAAGCGAAGGGGAGGAGAGGAGGAAGAAGAATAAAAGGGAAGAGAGGGAAGGTAGAAGAGGGGAGAGGAGAAGCCATCCTCTTGAAGACTGCCCCCCACCCCCCACCCCCCACCCACCTTCTGGAGAACCCATGAAACCTTTCGTTCCCTGTTGTACCCTTCGAAGTCTTCAGTTCAGCCTTTCTAATCCATTCTGTTCTGATTCTTATACCTATTATCTATTCCTTTATTTCTTTTCTTCGAGTCGTTTCACCAATGAATCTTTTCTTTTTTTACATCAATCTTTTTTTTTTTTTTTTTTTTGATTCATTATGTTTTGTTAACTTTCACGAAAAAAGTGATGTAAACAGGACGGTTGTCTCTTTTCTTTACAGTCTCGGTGAAATATGGCTTTGTTTGTGTTTGCGTTCTTGTGGCTTATTTGCATTCTTCTTGCCTCTATTCTCGTTCTTTCCCTCGTGTCTCCTTTCTCTCTTACCCTTCTCTGTTTCTCTGCCTTCCCTGTTTTCCTCTCTCCCCTCTCCTCTTCTTTTATTCTTCCTTTTTTTCTCCCTTTTCATCCTCCTTTCGCATTTTTTTTTCTTCTCGATTTCTTTCTTCCCCTTTCTCTTTCCCCCTCTACCCTCTTCCCTTTTCTCTCTTTCCTTCTTCCCCCTCTCTTCTTTATCTCGTCTCCCTCTTCTCTATTCTCTCCCATCTCCCCTTGTATTGCCCTTCGTCGCTTTTCCCTAATTATATATATGTATGTATGTATGTATATAAGTAAACTGGTATATCAACTTAACCATCAGTATATAACGTTAGTTATATATGACACACTCTTTTTCTCTCTCTCTTTCACTCTCTCTCTCTCTCTCACACACACACACACACACATAAACCCCTTCTTAGAGAAATGACAACTTCACACTTCTACATGCAAAGGCAAACAGAAATCCCTAGAACGAGAAACGGGCAGGTGGGATGGTGACTATAGACGGATACCCCAAAAGGAAAAAAAATAAATTAAAATAAAAACTAATAACGAACGAGAGATAAAAACAAGCTCGTTTAAGCCTGAGTAAGCCTTGTGCGTTCCTCTTTGTTCTAGTTTGCTCTGTTGTCCTTTAATGCAAGTTTGCTTTTAATTTTCATGTTTGTTTTACTCAAGAGTAAGATGACTCTTACATGTCTCACACGTAACAATTTCAGTCACGTGCTAGTTCTTCTCGTGACCATAATTCAGTTCAACAAGATGCAGGCAGTCTAGCTTCACAAATTTCTGCGCAAGTTACGTGGTGTCGCTACAATGGAAATGCTCGAGAAAGGCTTATTTGAAAATTGACTTGTGTGTGTCTGAGTGTCCTCTCTCTGTCTCTCTCTCTCTCTCTCTCTCTCTCTCTCTCTCTCTCTCTCTCTCTCTCTCTCTCTCTATCTATCTATCTATCTATCTCCTCCCCTCTCACTCTCTCTTTCGTCTTTAGTATCATTTTTATTTTTCTTCAATCTTCTGATATTTACTTCCACTTGAATAAGAATCTCGGTCTGTTATATCTCATTTATAACTATTTTCAATTTTTGATGACATAGGGGTGTCGGGGTGCTGGGTCCCTGATTTTTTTTTTCCAAACCTTTTAATTATTTATATATCTCACACACACACACACACTCACATTTATACATATATATATATATATATATATATATATATGTGTGTGTGTGTGTGTATGTGTGTGTGTGTGTGTGTGTGTGTGCGCGTGTGTGTGTGCACGTGTGTGTGTGCGTGTGTGTGTGTGTTTTATTATTCAGCCATTCATCAATTCAAACACTTCACTAAATTACACTCCCATAACGAAAGTTAAAAGGTCTGCCTCACACTTCCATCTATTTTGAACATTCTACCTTGACATCAAAGTTACGGGTGTGAGTCTGACGTTATATAGAAGATTAGTTTTGTATCCACTTTAAATTCAGTCACCTCATATCACCTGTTGCTTATGAGATGATTGACTTTAAAATCCGTTTCCTAGTATTGGCAAAACAATCGATAATTCTCTCAGGATGGAAACTTCTGGCTTAGTTATTATTGTTTATGAATTTATTGTCTGATTGACTATTTTGTATGACTTTAATTCTTATATGTAGCGTTTGGGCTAATTTGGGCTAAGTTAATTCATTTATCAGAGGATATATCTTTACTAGTATCGTTTACTGATTTATTTACATATAGATATTGAATTTATATATTAATATTTTTGACACATTAAAGTTCATGGATTTTTTTATTTATGTGTATGTGTTTGTGAATGGGACTTCGGCACTTAGGACACTAGGTAATACATGCAAGAATTATCAATCAACAAAGGAACCTTCGGTGTCATGTATTACATTCTCAAACAAAATTCAATTTCCTTTCATCTGATATTGAGCTTTGGTTTCGTTCGTACTTCGTCCACAAAAACCCTTGAACTGTTGAAAATCCACTTCCTCTCTGGTGATCGTTCTTAATTTGCATATGTTCTTATAGGAGAGCAACACTTTTTAATACTCGTATCTTAGTAAGTCAAACATATGTTTCTTCTCTGTTTTGTTTACGTTCTTTTCTTGATACATTACAATCAATGAGAAACTGCAGAGCGAATGGGAGGACAATGAGCTTTGTGATCCCATACGACAATGATATCTAATAATCATTGAAGTTTGCCTATTTGGTAGACGACATTCTAACAAATATTACTACATATTACATAATTTTAGCAGGAACCTTGCCTCACTAACAGTAAAACACAGACAAGACATATGAAATATAACGTATGCCAAAAAAGAGCAAAAGAGGAACTTTCGCTACTATGGCTTAGGAAATAATTATTTATTTCCTCAGCTTGCAAACGCCAATTAGATTGTCACGAGCTGTGCAATGAATACCACTTCCTTAATAAATATTAGCTAAAATAGCTTCAAAACCGTCTCGTTGTAATATTTTGATCTCGATATTCGTTCCAACACCCAGGACGGAGGAGGTTCGTCTCATATTTTCTGTAAGTTGTGAGGAGAGCGAAACATCCTCGCGTGGTGCAACTGGCAACGTTACCAGACTGCATGATGTAAGTGGGCGCCACGTGAAAGCACGGGGAGGTTCGCTATCATTATATGGTTATATCTTTCTCGTTTTTTACTTGTATCTCTTTACCTCTCCTTTTATTCTTTCATTCTGCCTTCTGAGTGCTCATTGTCATTTTCTTTTGTGTTTACTTTACATGCCTATGTCATATAGGGCTTAAATAAATGAATATATTAAAGAACATGTAATTAAACGATATCATCCCTCCAATTATGCGCTTATATTCTTTAATATATTGCTGGCCTCAGACTGGAGATCAGATGAATGGAACCACTGGATTTTCGACAAGTGCAGACGTTGTGGACTGGGTACGAACATGATCAGATCTACAAGAAAGAGTCGAAGCTCCTACGACACTTTAACTTGGAAGAGGAGTCTTGCTTGGGACTGCAATCCAACTTCCTTGGCTTCCAATTATTCCTTTTTTATACACCGACAGTAATTGTCAATATTGTTAGACCTGAACGGAAAATAACACACATTCTGCGGTACATTGATGCATGCATAAGTAAAGTCAATCAATGATTTCATATATGATTATTAAGATTTCGAGAAATTTCCACAGCGACAAAATTGGTATCATCATTTTCATTATCATTATTGCTACCATTATTACCATTATCATTATTACACTCATATCTATCATTATTATCGATTTAATATTACAGTGATGATAATAATAATAAGAGCAACATTAACAATAGGGAAAAGTCATTTAAAAAATAATGTAGATAAATAACAATGAAAGAGATGTAATTAGTGCGCTCCGATTACCTCGTCCTCAGAATCACATGTAATTCTGATGACGAGATAATCGAAATAAGCTAATTACATCTCTTGCTTTACGCAGTTAATCAAACTCATTATACCTTTATCTCCATTTGTTATAATAAGCTTTGTTCATGATGATGATGATGCTAATGATGATGATGGTGGTGGTGGTGGTTGTGGTGGTAATAATAATAATAATAAAACCTATAATGAAAATAATAGAAATATGGAAAAAAAACAATGACAATACTGATAGCGATAAGAATATTAATCATTATCATTATATCAACAATGAAACAAAAACAAAGAAACAAAAACTAAGATGCTGACGGAGGAGCATATGAATAACGAAATGAAAAATAAAAGCTCTATAGCTAATGCCAAATAAAAGCAATAATGAATAATCATCTTCCCCAAAAACTCTCAATGCAATATGATCTCAGTCTGCCTCTTGTTCCTGAATTACCGACGTGCCCTTAAGCTTCCCAGTTTCTTAATTAACTTGATCTCATGTGTAAGTATCGAGGAGAAGCCCCTCGTAAGCTTTCGTCTTGGTACGATGGAGGGATTTGTTGATCTTGCGTTGCGTTTGTGATTGCAGTGTCCTTCTTCAATAGGAAATCATGACGACGGTGCATAATTCACTCGAGTGTTCATTACGCGCGAGACATACTATATCTAATATATAATATATATTTTAATATGTATTTTTAATATGCC
>BOPN01000851.1:190794-195794 GCA_017312705.2 Penaeus japonicus | reverse complement strand
GATATTAACCCACACAGGACGGGTGGTACAGCATGTGTACCGCGCATTCAAAAGCCCAGTTGCCGGGCGGCACAGTATTGTGCCAGCTATTCAATTGATTTAGGCCTAATAATTCGAACGCCCCGGCATTTGGACATTCTAGGCTAGAATTCCCCCGTCGGGAATGGGTTAAGGTCTCATCTTTTCCATAAGAAATTTAAGTATTTGAAGGGTTTCTGTACCTCTGCCTAGTTACTTGTGACTAATATTATTGATTATCACTTTTTTTCCCAACAGCGCATAACAAGCACAGTCGATAGTCGTGAACAACAGTACCTCCTAATGGATCTGGATGTCTCTATGAGATCTGGAGCATGTCCTTACACAGTCCATTTCTACGGGGCTTTGTTCCGGGATGGAGATGTTTGGATTTGTATGGAGGTCATGGAGACTTCTTTAGACAAATTCTATCCCCGAGTATTCACACAAGGACTGACTATCCCTGAGGAATTCCTTGGCAAAATTGCTTACTCTGTAAGTACTGCACTTTTAAGAGTACAGTAGTATTTTTTCCCTCTTTCTTGCTCTTTTAGAAAACGAACTCCCCTCCCCTCACACGTACAAGGTCACACACATGCACATGTTCATACATATGCATAAACACAAGCACACTCACACTCAGACACACACTTACATACACAAGCACACTCACAATCACAATCACGCTATCATTCACATGCACACTCACGTGTACACTCAAATGCACATTGGTACTCACATGAACATGTACATTCACACTCACATGCACAGATACTCACATACACATGCACAAACACTCACATGCACATGCACAGACACTCACACGCACATGCACATGCACATGCACAGACACTCACACTCACACTCACACGCACATGCACAGGCACTCACACTCACACGCACATGCACAGACACTCACACACACGGATACACACAGACACTCACATGCACACGCATACGCACACGTGCACACACACACAGACACTCATATACGCTCACACACACTCACACACGCTCACATACGCTCACACACGCTCACACACGCTCACACATGCTCACACATGCTCACACACGCTCACACACGCTCACACACGCTCACACATGCTCACACAAGCTCACACATGTGTGTGTGTTTGTGTGTGTGTATCTGTATGTGTATCTGTATGTGTGTTTGTGTGCGTGTGCATGTGCGAGTGGGTGTGCGTGTGCGTGTGCGTGTGCGTGTGCGTGTGCGTGTGCGTGTGCGTGTGCGTGTGCGTGTGCGTGTGTGTGTGTGTGTGTGTGTGTGTGTGTGTGTGTCTCCATCTATCTACATGCTCACACACACACACACACACTCACATGGACTAACATACACATACACATATATAGATTCATATAAACATAAACATAAACATAAATATACATGCATACTCATACACATACACATATACTCATATATACATATGTACAAACACACAATGTATACACATGTTTCTTCTTTTGATTACTTTTGGAATTTTTTATTTTCTGATGAACCTTTCATAGCCTTGTCTCATAAAGCATTATTATTTTCATATGATTTAATATGAAAGAAAACAAAACGCAGATTCCAGTTGTATATCAGATTTGAACTGAAGTCAAGAGTTTTTGGGTGCTTTTCTTCATTGTACTTTCACTTGATTTATTTGTTCTTAGCATGTTACTTGGAAGGATTCCAAGGAACCACTGAGAGGCAGTCTAATGATAATAATGAAACATATAATAATTTCACCCAGAAAAATTATGATTACTTATGGGTACCTTTTGTATAGGTGACAAGCATCTTTAGGAGGACAATGACTGGCAAGTCAATATTGGTTAGAGTTTATCCATAATATTCTATTTATTTTATGTGTAAAACTATCATGAGATTTCTTTCAAACTTGTAAGTGCATTATTGACAAAGAAAATAATTTTTGTTTTGCTCTTGAAAATTATTAAGATTAATGTTGTAAATGTTTTCTTCAGGTGGTCAGTGCCTTACACTATCTGCACACAGAATTGAAAGTCATCCATCGTGATGTGAAGCCATCCAATATTCTTATCAATAGACGTGGGGAAGTGAAGATGTGTGACTTTGGGATCTCGGGATATCTGGTAGACTCAGTGGCCAAAACAGTACAAGCTGGATGTAAACCCTATATGGCTGTAAGTAACCTGGTGTCATGTGTCTCTTACCCCCAAAGCCCACTTAAACTTGAGTGCTTATGGATTGTTTTGCATTGATATTCCTTTGCTGATCTTTCATTACATCCTGCTTATCTTATGCCATATTTAAAGAAAACTTGCCTCCCATCATTGCATCTGCAGTCTTCAGTTGCTCTACCAGAGTTTTAGAAGCTATAGTGTCTTATCATATTTTGTGGTAGATAAGCTTGTAAAAAGAAGTTACAAGAAAGAGGAGATTAATGCCAAATATGTTTCTGTTTTTCTTAGGTGAAAGGTCAAAGTAGATGAGTTTGAAAATAAATATCAAATACATGTACACATCTTTTATATGATACTTGGTCATATGCTACTTGGCTTTTAGAACACTTAAAAGCTGCATTCTTCCTCCTCCTCCTCTTCCTACTACTACTACTACTATTTAAAAAAAGACTCATATTTTTTTTACACTTCCCTGGGCTACCCTACAGCCAGAGACTGGCCTCAAAACATTAACAGCAACATGAATCATAAGAGCTTGTCCAGTGAATCAAAACATGGATGAATGATAAAGGCCCTCTTTTCTTATAATAATTCATGTTGCAGACGGGGATAAATCTGCTTGATTGATCACCAGGACGGGTACTAGTGGCATCTTTGTGGCCCCCAAGATGGTTTTTAGTTTAGATTAAAGGAACTTCCCCAAACCTATCACGATTTTTAGCCCACTCTTTCATTCCCGCGTGATACTAGAGCCATATATTTGTTTGTCATTTTTAAATGTTTTACTATCTTGAGAGTCTTATATGTGTCATCTGACAGTGTTTATCAATGTTCTAGTAGGCTAGAATTGGAGTATAGGGTTCAAATCAGTTCATCATGTTTGTTATACTCAGTGAGATATATGTATTACAGTTTTATGAGAGAACAAAAAGATTTTTTTATTCATATTTGTGTACTTTTGTAACCAAATAGAAAAGAAATAACATTCTTGATGAAATAAATGAAGAGATGGGGAAGAGTAAGGAAACCTGTACCTACAACTGTGAGTGCTATATCACAAAACTGGCATGGGGTCAATTGCAAATGATGCATATGATCTGGATCATCTTCCTCTTCTCATTCTACATACACATCCTACATCAACAGTATTATAGAGACAGAGGTTGGCATCTTGCTATGTGCCATCACTGTCTGAAGATAGTGCTTGTTAGAAACTCTTGAAGGGTACCCTTTAACCCATTCACGCCGGGGCCGCTCAGGCTTTGCAAGGTCGCAATACCGGGGTTCTCGAACGCATAAGCCTAACGCTTTGAGATTCTCGGACGCATAAGCCGCAAGCCTGGGCTGCCCACTCGTTCAACCCGAGCGCGTGGCTTGCCCTCATAGCTCGTCCCCGGCGTCTGACGCAAAAAACACAAAATGTGTCAGCACGTCAACCGGCGCGAATGAGTTAAGGCTTTCTTTCCTGCTGGTCCTAGCCATCTAGTAGTGTGGTGGTTAGTATGGTGACCTCACATCCCCATGGTTGCCAGATCGAGCCCAGTCCAAGCTTGTGAGTTGCCACTATCGTGGTCCTTACCCATCACGGTGGGTAAGGACCAATCTCTGATCGTTGGCACACTCTCTTACAAGTCAACATATGCTGGCACAGGCAGGCTTGCCTCAGTGCATATAAAGCCCAGCGAAGCAAATCTAGCTTATCCTTACCCTGCTGATGCTAGGAGAGAGTTGTACTGTCTATGTTCAGAATTTTCAACTGTACCAGTTTTGGTGAATATTATGACAATTATATTAATTATACCTGCAATTGGCATCAAGAGTCACTAAAGATTATTACTCAAAGTGTAATGGAGAAATATAACAATCAACTTTTCCCCGTAAAATGTGCCATAACTATTGACACTTACGTGCTGCCACCTGTCTGAAATGGGTTAATAAAAGTTGTGAAAATTTTATAGATGATGTAACCTCATCACAATGTATAACATTATTCTAAGATCACATACTAAGATTGTATACTATCATATATATTCTAAGATTCTCATTGTCCTTAACCCATTAGAAATAAGTGGTAGCATATTTTTGACCATGTGTGTAGCATGCCACTACCAGTTTGGCTGTTTTGCTGAGTGGCACTAAATGTTAGAAGGAGGAGTGTAAATAGATGTAAACAATTCCTTTTTCTTTGTTACATCAAAGAAAAACATTTGCTGCCTTCAGGTGTTGACCTGAAAGTGCAAAAGGAAAGGACTGTCAAACTAGAATTATGCTACCTCTATAGAATCTGTCTATCTACTCATACTTGAGTAATGATAGTTACTCAATTTTTGTGTATATATTTGCCATCTAAAACTATGTGTCTGTTGCTACATATAAGATTTACAGTTTGTATGATTCTGCACTACAACCCTCAAATTTCTTTTTGCACAATGAAGAAATTAAAGTTTCTTTCTAACGTTTCAGCCAGAGCGAATAGATCCACAAGGAGTTCCCTCAGGCTATGATATTCGCTCTGATGTATGGTCACTCGGCATATCAATGGTGGAGATAGCTACGGGTAAATTCCCCTACAAGTCCTGGGGAACACCATTTGACCAGCTGAAGCAAGTTGTAATGGATGATCCTCCACGGCTCCCAGCCGGGACCTTCTCAGCAGACTTTGATAATTTCATAGAACAAGTGTAAGTTTAATCAAGGATTATTTTGCAGGGTACACGCGCACGCACACGCACACGCACACGCACACGCACACGCACACGCACACGCACACGCACACGCACACGCACACGCACACGCACACACACACACACACA
>BOPN01000851.1:181780-190694 GCA_017312705.2 Penaeus japonicus | reverse complement strand
TATATGCACACATATACACACATATAGATTATTTTGTGTGTGTGTGTGTAAAATTTGTAAATATTCATGATATATATGTGTATATATATTTTTTTCTTTTGCAGCCTTGTGAAGGAGTACAAGCTTAGACCAAACTACATGCGTCTCCTTGAACATCCATTTATTGTGGCACATGCAAACAGTCCAAATGATGCTTTTGCAGACTTTATCAACTCAAATTTACCTCCCCTACCACAGTGACGTCAAGCTCCTTTAGCATAGTTTGCTGTATTTTTTTTTTTTTTTTTTTTTTTTTTTTTTTTTTCCTTTGATTTTTTTTGTTATTATTATTATTATTATTATTATTGTTTTTTTATTATTACTACTATCATTATACTTTTTTTTTTACACATTACTAATGTATTCTTTGATATAATAATTAGATTTTTTTATTGAATAAAAATTTTAATGGATAGACATGTTTGAAAGAGAATCCTCTTATGTTTTGTGTACTGTTGCAGTGTACAAATATCCTCCCAGGTTACTAGAGTTTATTGTAACAAGTCTTAGGTATTAGACCCTTGTGGTACAGAATCCTTGATGATGCCACCATTTTGGGTGAGTTGTTGAAGTTGTGCTGTCCCTTTGTAAATAGTTTTTAGAGTAATAATAAAGCAGCTTTTTAAAATATCAAGTTTGAACTCTACCCTCCTGCATGTTTATTTAGTCATTTGCACATTTTGTTTATTAGCATAACTTGTTCTTTTAGGTCTTAATTTGTATTGACTTTGTAAAATTGACTGGCCATGTACATTTATGGAGGACTGTAGCAAGTTTTTACATAGTTTGTGTGCATAATCAGCTCATCGCATTTGTTGTACTGAACACCTATGTGTATTTCAACTCATTTAGAAAGGATTCTCTTGCTCTTTTTTAGATTATTATCAGAGCCATCAGGAAGTTCTTCACTATACATTTCCAGACGTATTGTGTTAACAAGACAGATCATTTACCATAACTGGTGTTTTTGTTATTATATGGTATTATAATTATTATGATTATTAGCCTAGTTGCTGTGTATAAATGGACATATCATAAAGCATACTAAAAATGCAGTATGTGTTTGTACATAATTGTAAGATTGTAAGTTATCTCAGTAATTTTTTTACTGATAACTTTTTCATCTTCACAAAGACTATGTGAATATATATATATATACACAGAAGTGCCTCTCTGACTCAGATTATCTGTTTCTCAGAATTTATGCTAATTGTACTTAAGCCATCTTTTAGTGCTTTCATTGTCATCCTTAATGAAGTGTTTGTTTTGGTCTATTACATTTATTATGCATTTCTTTATTTTACTCTTCATGGATAGAAATGTTTTGTAAACACATTTTTTCTGTAGATTTTAGATCTTTTACAAGCATGGTCATTACAGCTGCAGGCAGACATGATCAGGGTATAGTAATTTTGAAATAAATATTTACATATTCTGTAAAAGTAGAGGAGGAAGTAGGTCTTTATAAAGTCTTTTAACTAGATATTTCCTATTGAAAGTACTAAGAATGACAAATTAGATTTGACCTTTTTTTAAAGTTCTAAACATTCTAAAGGGTTTATCAGTTGCACCTTACATATTCCCTGTAACTTGCTCTGGGTGCTGCATTGTAAGTCTGAGTAAGAGAGATGCTCTTGTATGTTTCTTTTAATAATTCTCTTTTCTGAAAAGGATGCATGGATGTTTGCCTGTACTGACATTTGTGGGGTGAAGGTCATATCTTATGGGCCTCATTCTGCTTTATTTAGCCTGGTTGTTTGATTTTATTATAGTTGAGCATGAGTAATATTTTACATTTTTATTTTCTTGATTACAAAAGACACTTATCCAAAACTTCTTAAGATCTGTCTCAGCTCAATCTATAACCTATATATCTTTTCTTTATATGAAAAGCAATAAAAATATCTGAGAAAAAGACATTTTTGTAAGCCATGTTCAAATACCTATTTTAAATGTTCTTGTTTACAATATTTCCTTTTTTCAGAATAAAACAATCTTTAACCTTGCATATAGAAAGAATCAAAAGATTGATGTGCTATTCACATATTGTCCTGAGTGAAATAATTGTTGAAGAAATAGCAGTAGAAATATGATGATGTGCTTAATTGTTATCATTGATTTTGTGGAGAATATAAGTATTTGTAATATTTTGTCATATGTTTTATGGTGCTATTTGAATATTATTTTGACAGGCACAAGGTAAGAATTTTTTTTCTTTCTTTCTTTATTTATTTATTTCAAAAGAGAGAGGAAATGTGAAAGCAAAAAATAGACTACAAAGTGTTAAAGGAGAATGTTGAAAAAAAAAAAATGATTTTTATCAAAGTTGTCTTTTTGTGTTTTTTATATGAAAGTGTGCTTTCTTTTGGACGGTTTTTAATCTATATTTCCTTTATGATCCTAACCTGACTTTTGATATATTGTAATAGATTTCCAGGGAAAAAATGTGTAAAGAAATGCTGGGTAGAAACTAAAAAGTGTAGAAAGCAAAATATAAATGGAAGTGACTAGTGAACCCAAACCAATAAAGATGCAACTAGTATGGTATCATTTACAAAAAAAAAAAATAATAATAAAAAAAAATAATAAAAGATAAATGAATAAATACTTTGCATATTGTTCAGACCACTTAGGTTGTTTATATTGCACTTAATATCAAAATGTTCCATATTAAGAGAAAAAAAAAAAAATCAGTACATGAAAGTCTTGATATGATGTATAATTTATTCCTCAGATATTGTGTTTTTTCTTTTGTCTTTAGCATATAATATAGTACAATGCCCAATGTGTCATTTCACAGCTGAGACAATGCAATACATTCTTGATTTGTATTGTAATCTGATTTATTCTCTTCGAAATTTTAAGATTTCTTAAAAGGAATTTTAAGATAACTGCTAATATTTGATATGCCTTTTAGTTGGTACCATATTTATTTGCTGTATGAAATAACTTAGCTTATATTTTCTCATAACACTTAGCTGTATGAATATATACACATACTGAAACTATATCTGGCTTGTTGTCTGAAGTTTCTTTGAAATTTTCCCCTATGCATTTCTTTATCTTTTTTCTTGTTTTGAAAATTTTCATTTCAATAACCTCTCTAGTATGGCAGCTATCATGAAACCTCATAACATCCCTTTCTTCTCACATACCTCATCCCCTAGACTCAGTATTTATAAATGGCAAAAGATCTGCAGGTCTGGTTTGGTCTTTCCACCTCATAATGCCATGGGTGTTGGTGTTTATTTTTATTTTTGTTAAAAGTTTTCACTTAAATTTTCACATAATTAGCTACAACAGTGATGCAGTATATTCATTATAGCATTATGATTCATTATAGCAATGCAATTTTCTATTCTTCTTTACATCATTTTTTATCTTGTTTGACTTCTTTCTTCATAATTTCTGGCTTACATGTGTTTCTGAGGGTGTTGAGGGTATTTAAGGGTTTTTCATCCAGTAAAAGCTATTGTCTGTTTTGATGTTTTATTATATTTATTATATTTTTAAATGTTTAGTTGAATTGAATGGTAATGAAGTGAAGTAATAGTAGTAGTAATAGCAGTAGCAATAAGAACAGATAAAGAAGAAGCAGTAGTAGTAGAAGTAGCAGTAGAAATAGAAGATGACTTATGACAGAAGGTAGGTGTTGCACAGAAAACAGGAGAATTAAACTGATTAACAACCAAGGACCTAACTCCTAACAAAGAGGATTTCACTGAAGCTATAGCCCTTTGGTAGTTGGTCTATGGAAGGTTTACTAAGCCAGTTCTCATATGGATTTTCCTTTGATGTTGGTCAGTGCAAGAAAAGAGTCTGTATTTTTGAGGAAGTGTGAGATGTAACTGCTAAAATGCAGCAAGAAATTTTTCATGACATTGCATTAGAGCCAAGTCTGTTGCCACTGAAAGATGAAGATTAATTTATCAGATGGCCAACTCACCAAATCAAGTAAGAGATAACCTTAGTGCCCGTGAATTCTGGAGTCTTCTTTAACAACCCATGGCTCCAAGGAATGGGCCCTCATGCTAAACCTTTATAATCAGGGCTAGCTAAAACCATGTTAGAGAAATAAAAACAAAGATGCTCTATAATTGCTTGCATGAGGTGTCTGTAGAAAAGCTTTTCTGATCAGCTCCACTGCCTGAGAAGAATTCAATCATCAGAGCTTTTTATGTAATAAATGGAAGCATGGCTACATGGACAGAGTATGAGGCCATTAAAGAACATAGTAGGAGTGGCAAGCTCAAAGTGTATTTATATTATTAGTGGTTAATGTTACTGATAATAATAACCATTGGATTCTCTTGCCAGTATACCCACTCTGGAAAAGGACAGTAAAGGGGGCAGGTGCATTTGCTCAGAACTTGAGAGTGCCATCTCCAAGACACCTCAACACCATAAGAGGAGAACTAATAAAGACCAATATAGGCGTCGCAAGGTACTCTGAAGCAATCATAGTCTGTGCCGTCTTCCTCTCTAGTATTCATTGTAAATAGAGAAGGAAAATTCTCATAAAAATGAGAATTACAAAACTAACAATTTTTTTTTGTCATCCTACAAAATCACATTACTTCTTTTACAACAAATTAGTGTATCATATCCTTGACTTACCCCATCAGATAGTCGATATAGATCTCATAATGATTAAACAGCAAAATCATGCATTGTACTAAAAGGTAGTTCAAATTCCAAGGTGAATATATGCAATCCTAATAGAGTGGGGAACTAATAATACCAGGAAGGGGTAAGGTTACCATCCTGACCATTACTGTTGACATTCTGAAAATATTTTGAATGTCGATATCACTGCTTTATTTGATGTAATTGTTTTTATTTTTCATTTATCATCATTATTTGTTATTGTTATTGTTGTTAATGTTATCATTATTATTATTGTCACTATTATTAGTAGTACTGTTGTTATTGTTATTGCATTTTATTATTATTATTATTATTATTAATATAACTTTATTATTATTGTTCTTATTACTAATATTAATATTTGATCTGACTAGCACTATGGTTATTACTATCTTCATTAGTATAATTGTTCTCATTTCCAAATGTAATAAAGATAACATTGTTATTGTAGTTTTCTGATGAATTCATATTATTATTGATATTATTACTATTATTATTTTATTTATATTCTGAATACCATTATTATTATTATTATTATTATTATTATTATTATTATCATCATCATTATTAGTGTTATTATTATTAGTGTTGTTACTGTTTTTATTGTTATTATTGTTATTTTATGATAATTGTAATATCAATCATCATCACCACCACCATCATCATCATCATCATCATCATCAATATTATTATTATTATTACTACTACTACTATTGTTATCACCCAGACAAAGAAGAGTGTATTCGGCGAGTTTGCCGTGGTTATCTCGTATCAGTGCACAATACTCAACAAGCTCACAGACCCTGGAAAATTGAGGGACACTTCAAAGCCTTGGAGTCCATTGGTCATCGATTGCTGGTATGTAGGTCTTGCAACACAACTGAAGGAGGATAAAATAAAGGGCAGTATACCATTAATCTAGCTGAGGAGGAAATGATCTTCGGCCCGTCCACGAAGCCTGAAGAGAGTTGAATGCAAAGCATTTTGCTAATAAGCAAATGGAGATGTTGGGGTGCGAGAATGTTGGGCTGGATATTTTGAGCAGTTGTTTCAAGTTGAAAGTGATGGGGACACATCTAGCTTCTTCCCAGTAAATATCGAGTGAAGCAAGAATATGTTCTTGCTACAACGCTCCAGTGTTGTTTAGCTATCGTCCATTGTTAAACAAGGCTCAAGAGTTTTTTATCAGTACCAAGCTTGGGGTCTGCTACGACAACCTGCTCAGTCGTGCTTACGCTAAAGACATCGAAACCACACAGTTTTACATATTTTGACCGGGCGGTCTGACCTGGTAGTTAATATGAACTTTCTAACAAGACTATCTGGAGATGCCGGTATCTATGCAGAAAGGCCGATCAATGTATCTTCAAGGTCTTGATATTGCCAGTTTTGTCGCATGCCAGCGAAACCAACTCTATAACCTATTCGAACATCAATGTAGGAATTCATTACTAGGATAATTTCAAACGTGTGTTTTTATTAGCTGTTCTTGTCAGGTCAGGGAGGTTTCGGCTTAGTGGTAGCGAGGCTCCATATAATGTTTTCATCCATGTCTTACTTTTCACTGGTCATATATTTGTACATTATTGTAGCGCTGACTGCCAGTCCACAGATTGCAGACCGCTAGCTCTATGTACTTTTTTTCTAACTATGTTTGTTCGTACGATTAAACATAGGCAACGCTGATACGTCCAAGCGCCGACGGGATACATGTACGCACACACAAACATCATTCTCTCACACACTAGTGAAATTACATCGGACGAGAATGGAGAATTTAGTTGCCGTGGCTGAAACTCGAATCTAACAGGAGTCAAGGACGATACCGACTACGCTTCGACACACTTAAAAGAGAAATGATGAACCCAATATCATAATAACATATACCTACAAAATATTTGATTTTGGTGCATATAATAAACTCAAGATATCTCCAATAGAGAATATTCTTAAAATCCAGGCCATGATCTGCTTCTTCTAGAACAGCGGAACTCGCTTTTAGGGAACCGGAAGTCGCGGTGGCGTGGCGGTCAGGTCTTGGCTGGAATATTTTCTAAATTGGTAACGTGGATTGGCTGCAATATTTTATTGGCCCAGTGTAAATTAAGTAAACAAAGATGAATATAATTAATATTACGTAATTAACTGTGTTAGTAAATTTCAGTAGATCACTCCATCACTTTTATTTTATACATGCGCCTTTTTTAATTTAAATAGCAGAAGCAATGGAATTTACTGTTATTAAAGCGCCAGGTCAGGGAATTAACCTTATATTCAACTATGCATTCGGTACTCGATTATAATGGTGACGTACATTTACTTATACGAAGTTGCGTGGTTGTAATTATTAATATTGACTGATGATTAACAGTTATACGAGCTAAGGGCCAAGAAGAAACTGCTGTTGTATTTGAGTTTATCATATAATCATCATTAGATTGTAAATTCTAAGAACTATATCTCTGAACAATATCCAGTTCATGCAGATACGTATGTAATACAAAACAGGATTTATCACCGAAAGCTATACAGAAGTATACATTCCGGGAATATTTGCTTTATGGCAATTGTAATCATTCGACCCGTTACAATGGTTGACCCGTACAAAATGTTCTATTCATTTTTCGGTTTGATGAAAGACATAGTTTGTTGTTTCTTAACTCTCATTATGATTTGTTTGATGAAAGATGATGCCAGTTTTTTGTGTCTAATGGATGAAATATATTATTTCACTTTTATATTAAATGATCAGAATTCAGTGACAACACTACATACATCTCCTTTCGCCTAAAACAAAAATATCCTATGGTGAACGATATCTATTTACTATTCAATCAATTTGATGATGGCGTTTAGCGCGGTTGAATGCTGCACGGTAAAAATTCCGAAACTCGAAGAACTTCACTGGGCCACCCCCGTAATCCTGCATTTAGGATCGGACCTCCACTGAAAAGCCTATGAAATTTTTATACTTTCAAAAAAACATTACAAAATTATTTTTTGATCAGTAAAGCCATGCAATAACTGATTCTGGGATCGTTAAAGCTTCGATCGCTCTAGTGAAATAAGATATTTATGTTCGAACTGGCAACTCTTGCCTGGCGCGCTGGAAGAAGACGCGAACTCCGCGAAGGAACGTCAGTGTTGAGTTGACTGGTGGAAATTAAGGTTGCATGTAGAAGTGGTCCCGGAAAATTTTGACATGAGCTGTTGTGCTTGTACGTGGAATAGTAATTGTGAAAAATAGTGATTCGCACGGAATTATTTCTATCAAGGAAATGGTACGTAGTTATTTTTTAAATTACGAGGAATATTAGTAACTTGAGATTAAAAATGTTTGAATGTTCATTGACATGAATGAGACAAAAACTCGTTGTCAGTTCAGAGAAATAAAGGCCTTATTAAAATATAAATTTCGGGTATTTGCATGTGTACATTAGCTTGTAATGTTTAAATTTGTGTATCTATGTATTTATGTATGTATCTATTTACGTACGAATATATGCATGTATATATATATATATATATATATATATATATATATATATATATATATATATATACATATATATATATATATATACATATACATATCACAAACATGCGCGCGCGCTTATATGTATGTGTACGTGTTTGTGCATTCATTTATTTTTGCTCCTGTGGGATTACAAAAAAATATATGTATTTAGTAATGTATGATAATCTTTAAGTGATTTACATTTCCTCCTATGATAGAATAGGCAATTGCAAGTTGGTCAACTGTCGGAAGGAAACAAAAGTTCATAATTTCAGGAGTGCCGTAGGACCTATAATTGGCCGTATACCCAAGGGCCCCAGGCACTAAACGTAAACCAGGATTTAACTTAAATTTACTCACCCAAAGGTGTCAAGTCAACTTTGATTAGATAAATAACACAGATTGTTTAAAATGGAGTAGCTAATCACAAAGAAAGAAAAAAAAATAGAAAAAAGGGGAAAACACTAATAGAGAACTTTATCGCAACCTACCCGGCTTCCTGCATCACCATCGCCCAACTGCCAGCCCCATAACGGACAAGTTACAAATACTCGTCCAATTTCTTATTTATAGAATAACGCAGTGTAATATCAAGAAATCACTCCTGTATAATCACCGCTAAATCATACTGATGTTGGCTTTTTAAGAATGCCACAAATACCCGGACGAAGACATGAAAGCGGTAAGACAAGCTTGGCCCCAACACCTGCC
>BOPN01000851.1:154280-161780 GCA_017312705.2 Penaeus japonicus | reverse complement strand
ATATATATATACATACATACACACAGAAGTCATCATCAGATAGGTTAAATATTGATCGAGTTGGGAGCGTATCTCCGCGTAGAGATGAGATTTATTGAATTTAAATGTCTTTTCGTCTTTTACGGGAACTCAAAAGGTAGAGTGGACTACTTAGATCTGATACAACTGCAACAACCATTTCTTTGAGAGAGTAAAGCAAATGCATCGAACGTGTAATGTTTGCATTTCGATCATTTAAACATTACTTTGACGTGCAAATTGTGGAAATTGATGTTATATGTCATAGTTGGCAAGATCATTACCAGATTATGAAACTCGCAGCATTTTTTGTGATGATAGTAACCAGGATACTTGTGGGCTTGGCCTAAATCATACAATATGATCGCGGTCTCAAAAAATTACGTGAGGTCATTTTAGTATATTTTCTGACCATCAACAAGGTCTACCTTAGCGGAAATGTGGTCGGTTTTATGTGGGGTTTATAAAAGATCTACATTTTTGGAAATATTATATTCATGAGTAAGATTGATGATAATAGTAATTTTGATAATGATAATGTTGATTATAAAAGTTATGATAATGAAAAAAAATAATGATAACAATTATCATAGCTATAAATACATCAATTTTTTTTTCAATTCTGACTATTGATTTTGACTAATAAGGGACGCTGATTTCAGATGTGGAAGTAATTTTGTTCTACTACATCAAGTTTTCCCGAAAATCAGCCCCAACCTAAAAAATCCTCAGGACCTCATCGGCTACAAAATACTGTTCATGTTGAACAGTTTACATTTTCAATTACAAAATGGTAATTTTGAGTTTGTCACTCCTAGCTGAAAGTGGCACTAAAATGCAATAATCAGTATCTTGAAAAAAAAAATTGGGTTATTCATCGACAAACAAGAAGAAGCACCGGAATTAGAACTTAACAGCTCTCGAAACTAAAGAAACAATAACAAACAATTAGAACTATTATAATCATGAGAACTATATTGTATAGCATGACTGTTAATTTCGGCATTGTTATTCGTTATAATATTATTACCAAGAATACTGACAACATAATTGATGGCGCTAAGTGGAATTCACCCTCAGTACACGACTCATTGTGTTCCAGAACGCAGAACATTCCATTCATCTCATTCTCCTAGAAACCCTTGCCCTACATTCTTCCTCATCGCCCTGCCCTGCTGGTGAGGGAAGGAGGATCCTGTGGTTAAAAAAAGAAAGAGAACTTTCCCAAGACGCCTCGACCGCAGGTTCCTTCAGCATGTGATGTGTCTGGCGCTCAAACTGTAACTGGCGACCGGAAGATGTAACGGTACCAAGTGTGTGGGGGAGGGGGGAGGGGGGAAGGGGTCTGGAGGGAGGAGATTTGTTTCGCATTTATTTTCGTTTCTTAAGGTTTTGCTACGTGTGTGTGTGTGTGTGTGTGTGTGTGTGTGTGTGTGTGTGTGTGTGTGTGTGTGTGTGTGTGTGTGTGTGTGTGTGTGTGTGTGTGCTTTTGTTATTAGTACTGTTCAAATTACTATTAGATATTTTTGTGACTGTCATTATCATTATTGTTACTCCTGTTATTTTTTATGATTATTATAATTACTCCTAATTCTGCTCTTATTGTTGTTTTATGGTTATCATCGTTATCTTTACTGGGATCTGTGATTACGTTATCATGATCACTAATATTATATTCATATAGTATTAATGTTACCATGATCGTAATCACGATACAATCAGTTTGTTGTTACCGTTATTATTGTAGTTGTTGATATCAGTATTTTATTATTATTATTATTATTGCTATCATTATTATTATCATTGGTGGTAGTAGTAGTAGTAGTCTGTTTCTTTATCAACATAGTCGTTCCCATTGTTACTATTTTGATAACTATCGCATCACCTCTTTTAGAATGTCATCGTTGTGTTGATAAAAGATCTCTTTATCTATCACTGTTTTGTTTTGTTTGCTATTACTTCCAGAGAGATAATAATGATATTAATAATGATAATGGTGGTGGTTATGATAATGATTGTTATTATTACTTTTGGTATCATTATCAATGATATCATCATTACAATATTTATTACTACTATCATTATACCATTACCATTATTGGTAGTAGTGGTATCATTATATTATTATTATTATAATTATTATTGATGATAACATTATATTGCCATTACTACTATCATTAGTATTAATACAATTGTTTTAATATAATTGACATTACTGTCATTGCCTTTACCCTGATTACCCTACCGATCCCATCAGCGTCGCTGATCCCAGCCCGTTCCTCCGGAGATTCTTCTCAACTTCTCAAGGGCGGCTCTTGGCCATTGTCTGGGTGTCTGCAGATTTATCTCATATTTCCTGAGGTCTGTGACCTTTGACCCCACCTTCGAAGGTCATTTTAAAGTTTGTGTTAACTACACGACTTTGAAACATACATTATTAATGTCGAGTTCCTGATTTTGCGAGTAACTGCAATTTAGATTGTTCTAACATAAATAAAATGGCACTGACAACATCGCAATACATTCTCCAGAAAAGATCAGTGTTTTTTTCAAAGTCATCCACCAGACAGTGACAAAGCGACACTCTCCGTGATGGCCGCCAAGTGACCCGCTCTACGTTTTCATGTCTGTCATTGATGTTTTTGTCTTGGCTCGGTTATCACAAGGCGTTTTTAACCTGTTGTTTTTGTATGCAGTTTCTCTCCGTTTTATATTCTCACCGGTGTTATTTTGATCACGCTTCGTTTTGATTAAGATTTATAAAAAAAAGTCTGGAGTATACTAAAAATTATGTTAGTTTCTGTTGGTTAGAGTATGTTAAATGATTAATGATCAAAAGAAAAGATATCGTATTCTATTATAAGCCATTATGTCCATTGCGAATTCATGTGTTTTAGTTGTAGCCTACATATTTAAGATATTGAACCTAAAGATAAACCATTATAATTGATACATTGTCATCAAATATCATGTTATAAAAATTGAGATGTATCCGTTACTTTACTTCCTTGTTAACCACCGCATAATATCACAGCAATGTTTTTCATGTAAATTCTAATAAGAATATAGAATGTCCCAAAACCGAATAGACACTTGAACAAATCTCCAGATTATGATTTTGCCGACTTCACGCTCCGTCAGAGTTGATGCACCAAACGCCCTCAAGTGCTGGCTAACTTTCAGTTTAAAACTTCATACGGTATGTCTACTTTTTGTGCAGAAGGTTCTCAAGTTGTACCGAGGTCTACGTCTTTGTTATAGCATGCCATTGTGACCGTGGAGTAATTGTGTGTTCCTATAGACATATATTGACATGTATCGGCGGAGGAAGCTAATAATCGAGTGACAAGACGATCGATCACTGATCCCCTTGGCGCCTCTAGTGACGAGGCCAGACCGCAAATGCACTATTACTTCATCCGCTGCCTAAGCCCTTGGCTTGATGAGAAGGTGCGAACGCCAGGCGGCTCTTAAGATATATCTTTTACGGCTTTAGCGTGAATGATTGTGTGTGTACGAGATACGGTCATCGGCTGCCGTTACGCGTAAAGAGGTGTGGTAAGAAGGAGCCCTTCGGAGTGATCACTTTCTTGTATTATATATACACCTTTGCTTTAACATCTATAATGATGAACGTATGGCAACGTGATGTTTAATATTCGGGAGGGGGATGCTATCGGGCGAAGTCTATACTAATGTGCTTTTTGTGATAATTACTGTGGTATATGAATAGGCACTATAGTTACAAATATATATGTATATATATATATATATATATATATATATATATATATATATATATATATATATATATGATTAACAAACATATATATAGTTAACATATACATACATACATATATATATATATATATATATATATATATATATATATATATATATATATATATATATATATATATGATTAACAGACATATATATAGTTAACATATACATACATATATATATATATATATACATATATATATATATATATACACATTTATATATATATATATATATATATATATATATATATATATATATATATATATATATATATATATATATATATATATATATAATTTTCCACGCCTGATATTTGACTGATGTGATACTACCAGCTTGTGGGTGTGCGTTTGCATAAAATACGAGTTATGAAAATAGGGAGGAGTGTATTTACGCATCATTAATCTACAGGGATTTGGTGGATGAAAGATTGTAGGGGTGAGAAATATACTGAATGTTTGGGGCCAATTTCTTGCACAACTTTGATTTTGTTTCAGTGTTTTTTCTACATATTTCTTTAAACAAGAACGTTCTTAGAATTGCCATCTCATTTGTAAAAGTTTGATTTGTAGTTGATGATTTTTTCTTTTATTTCCAGTGTGCGATGTCACGTCTGGTCAAGCGATTATCATCTTGGACATTACGGAGAGCACTGGAACGCGTAAGTTTTTCATTATTTGTGTTTGTGTTTCTGTGTGTGTTGCATCTTTGTCAATGTCGCTAAGGAAATTTCCCCCAGGAAGCAATTGTTTTTATTATGCTTAAGGAAAACATGACTTTCACTTTCCGAGTTTTAAAGTTGTCGTGGGTGACTGGAAACCATGAAATGCCTTGCCAAGGCTTTTCTTTTTACTTGTTGCGGTTAGCCATGGTGAGTTTAGCTTGGATATTCATGCCAACAATCCCTCTACGATCATCGATTTACTAATCATAACACAACCGTTACAGTCACTAAGTTGATTACAATAGCAAATGGCAAAGGTCTAACTTTATCTGCAAATGAAATTCAGGAGTGTCGAAATTGTTGTCCTATCTCTCAGAACCTATCTTGTGTATTACGGGTTTTCTACCTTAATATTTGGCCCAGAGAAAGCAGTAGTGCTAAAAGTATACTATAAAACCATTCAAATAATTAGTGCAGCGAAAGTGATTGCATGTCACAGTGCCTCGATGTCATAGCTAACTAACCTTGTACCCTTTCACTAACAAGCGATTCAGTAAGAACGGAAATCCCAAACAAGACCGTGAAAGTCGTATCTTTACGAGCACGAGAGAGTCTGACAAGCTCGGATACGCACCGGCGATTCTCCCGTCACTCGCGACTGTCGAGTGGGCTATAAGCGGTGCTTCCTTCCTCATGCGTTATGTAAATCACAAATATTATGTTTTGTGACCAGACAGTTGCCGGAAAACAGTTATTTTGATATTGCCAGAGAGTGTTCCGGGGGATGAAGGACTTGCTTTTGCAGAAAGTATGTAGTTGCAGATTTAGCGTTTGCTCGTTACCTGTGTTGCAGTAATGGGAATGTTTTGCTGTTATTTTTGGTTTATCAGTAACTGTTTAATAAAGGATTCTGTATAAGTTAACGTAGAATTAGTTAAGGGTCGTTGAGCTGTCCAGATGTGGTTCATGGCTCTTTGATTAGCAGGTTCATAGCTCTTTGGCAGATCCCTCCGCCACAACTTGTCACTCCTCCCGATCCTACAAAAACTCTTAACTCCTACTGCACACGTGGAGTTTTTCTTCTTCTTCCTCTTGCCTTCTTTTCATCAGTTGGTGGAAATTATCATTACAATTAGTATAATTACCATAATATAGGTCTAGTTTAAAATCCAAAACCTAGATGGCATCGCTCTCTCCAGGCACCAGCAGGAAAGAACGCCTTGAATGGTATCCATCCACGGTCTCTACCAAGCACTAACTTCAGAGAGCGTTGGCACAGCAAGATACCGACCTCTAGCTCTAAAGTACCGGTGGTGCAGGGTAAGGTGGCAGAATGAGAGGAAGAAGGTGAAATAGACCATGTGCAGAGGCTACAATGTGCCCTGTACCAGCATGGCTGCTTCGTGCTATGGCACTTGCACCCACAAAAGTTGATTTGCACAAAAATAACGCGCAGGTTCATTGCTGATCCGTATCCAACAGGCTATAGCTACCTGCTGTCGAGGAGCATTACAGTAAAGGAAGAATCCTAGATAAAAACCAAGAGCATGATAACCAAAAGACCAAGGAAACCTGCACTTGACTTGACAATCACGAGTGGGAGATGCTGATATCCTTTTAATGCTGATGGAATGTGTACGTCCTCCTGCATAGAAAATAGAGACTAGACCTTGAATTTCTTGTGGACATCCAGGCGACGTTGGTGGGAAGGTCGTGTCAACGAGGTCGTTAAGTGTGGGAAAGAGAGACTGGTGTCAGCTTAGAACAGTCAAAAAGAAGTTATAACAGCCAGTAAACAAATTGCTTATCTTTTTCCGTGTGCTTGTAGACGTAGTAAAGAGCGTTAAAGGTTCTTTGGCGAAAAATGTTCTCACGGGGATGTGTGAACCGCTCGGCAAAGATCCCTGCCTTCTAGATTGAATTTTCACTTCTTGCACTGGTGTCTCTTTTACTGCTTAAATTTTTAGTTCTGTTGCCGAGGTTCCACGTAGGTAGAACTAAATTTTAAGGAAAAATTAACAAAGTAATTCATTGGTTTAACTGGATATGTGGAAAGATAATAATCAATACCATAAACGTATTTGACATATATTAGATATCAAATGTATAAAAAATCTTTTTGAAGCTGCGACGGTTGTCTGCTTATAGCAGAGATAGAAAGCCTTTCTACAGTTTAATCGGAAAGTTAGTTCTATTACCTTCTGCTAGTAATATGCTGTGTCACCAGGGATGAAGCAATATAATTACACAAGCAACATCAATATCATTTATTAGATTTCCAATTAGTTCATTTACCGACTAAAGCAGACCTTGATAACTCCTCTTCCCTTTTCATATCGAAATATTTTCAGTGTTTTATGTGAGTTTATCATTTCCTGGTCGTGTCTCTAGAATATGTACCATTCAACGCATGGTACTGCGGTCGCCTTCCGTCACCCGGTCTCCCCGCGCACCACAGATCGTGCTCACAACTATTCAACGCATTGTGTCTTTGAACACTGTTTTTCTTATTATTCAGACATGATTATTGATTTTATAATTTAGCTTTATACATTTTTTAAAAATCTGAAGGGATCTCTAATTATTTTTGTTTTGGATATTTGAACAGGATGTTGCATTAAAGTATTTTTCCAGTTAAAAGTTTTCGATTTTTTTCTTGTCTGTTGCTGTCGGTAGTTATTGACTTGTTGGACTGGATCCATTGTGCAATCCCTCTCATCAGTGAGATTATCTGCCTTTGTGCAGGGAAGTATGTTCTTTTTGAGGTCCCTCCTCTTACTGTATATAGCAATTGCTTTGGCGTCGCCCGGCGTCTAGTTTCTGTGATTTCTATTTGCCCTCTCTATAGGACCATTCAATTTTGCTCTTCCGATCATCTTCTCAACCCAGAATTCAGCCCTTTGGTGTATTCAGGTTTCTTGGTTAATGTCTCACAGAATGCGCACTGCGTTTTCCGTGTTTCTTTTGAACCACATTCGCTCAAGAAATAAACAGCGGCCACCACAAATTTCTGAAACTCATTTGTGGTTGCT
>BOPN01000851.1:131780-134280 GCA_017312705.2 Penaeus japonicus | reverse complement strand
CACACACACACTCACTCACTCAGTGATATACATTGCTTAGTAATAACATGCGCATAATGATCGATCCATAATACGGCTGCATGCTTGATTTTCATCCTTTGGTCATCCTTTCCTTAGATCACATGCACTGTGAAGAGCTCCAGCCAAGTCCGCAGCATCCCCATCATCGTCCGGATTACTGATGTGAACGATAACCCACCGGTCTTTAGCGGCCTGCCATATGTCATTACAGTGCCTGAGGTAAGTTAGCTTAAATCGTATTTCTGGGGTTTTGCCAAATGCAAAACCGTAGGAAATTTAGATCATGCTTTTCTTTATTAATAGTGTTGTCTGGTCTACTGATTTAGTCTTTACTTTACCTTTGATTTCAAATGGGAATGGCAGGGAAGCCAATCAAGATTAGGCCATAAGTTTACTGGTAATCGCCTTTCATGTGTATATTTTATCTTTTTAGTCGACTCCAGTTGGCTCAACCATCTTCAAAGACATACACGCCGAAGACAAGGATGCAGGTAAAATACACACAAACACACGCACACGCACGCACGCACACAACTGTATTTCTGCTATTCTGTTTGTGTTTTTAATGTGTTTTTACACTCTACCATCGAATGAGCAGTCCGGTCTTATATATTGATATACTTGACTTTCTCATTGATGCTTGATAATTTTTTTTTTTTTTTTTATGTCGTTAGGTGTGAATGGCCAAGTAGATTATACCATCATCCCCGGCAATACGTCACCAGAAAGTGATGGTTATGGAATATTCAGCATTAATTTACCACACCAAGGACTCATTACCGTTAATAAGTCCCTTGACTATGAAAGAACCTCGTTCTACTATATCACCATTAAAGCAATGGTAAGTTTTAGAGACCCATTCATATAGAGAAAATACCCATAGAATAAACACACAAAAATGATTGTAATATAACAATGAAAGAAATATAGTTAATTGTTTAACATATCCGAGATCCTTGAAATGTTATGTTTTCTGGTAGTAGAACCAGAAATATACAGATAGTAGTAGCAATATTGTTTTTTAACACAATCACTTGATTTACAGGACCGAGCTCAGCCAGCAGATACTCGTCTCAGTGCCACCACAACCCTAACAGTAACTGTGGCAGATAGCAATGACCAGGATCCAGTATTTGAGTATGAGGCTTGCCCTCGAGTTGGAAGTTTCTGCGCAAACCCAGAGTATCAAGCCTCAGTCACTTCAGGAGAAGTGTCAGGAGTGTTAGGAATAAAACCTGAAAGAATAAGGGCAATGGATCTTGATTCTTTGTCTGCATCTATCAGGTATTGCAGAAGTCTGTTGCAGGTTTTAACATTATTTTAATAGCAATGTTAATTACTTGAGTGAATTAGGATTTTGTTTCATAAAATGAAGAAGGGGTCCTTCTTCCTTAAAATAAAAGGAAAAAGGAATCCTTCCTTACAATAAAAGGAAAAATGAAATCCTTTCAAACAATTAAAGGAAAAGGAAACCTTCTTTTTAACAGAAAGAAAAAGGAATTCTCTCTTGTAATAAAAGGAAGAAGGAATCCTTCTTTACAATAAAAGGAAAAATGAAATCCTTTCAAACAGTGAAAGGAAAAGGAAACCTTTTTAATAGAAAGAAAAAGGAATTCTCTCTTGTAATAAAAGGAAGAAGGAATCCTTCTTTATAATAAGAGGAAAAAGAAATCCATCTTTCTTCTATTTCCACTTCTAATATTTACTTACTTGAATAGTAATATCAATAAGAAATTTCTTCTATGAGATATTAGGTTTATAACTGCATTTCTATCCATTTATGGTAAACAACTGATATTAATTTTGTTCCATAATACAGGTACTCATTTATGTCTGGACGTCCAGGAAACTATGATCAGTTCTTCACAATTGACCCAAGGACTGGAGCTGTCACACACACTGCTGCAATTGACAGGGCTATTACGAGGAAGTTTGAAATTGTTGTAAAGGTTAGATTTCAATATAACATTGATATATAGACTCATTAAGTAAATGTAAATCAATATTGTATGATAGAAAAAGATTTTCAATGTATTGTGCCTTTTATTGTAAAAATCAAAATTTTGTATCATAAAACTGAGATGTGATTATTGGTGATTTATTGCATGAATGTCTATCTGGACATTTTGATATAGATAACAAGTAATAAGGTGTGGATGTAATTATATGTATTGATTAGAAAAAGATCATATTGAGTAGTAACAATTTTCTGTTCATGTTTTAAAGTATGTATTATGGCACATTTATGAGCATCTCAATAACTGAGCAATTCAGATTTATGGTAAGATAAAAACAGAAACTTTTTACTTTATGGGAAGATTATTAGAGTATTAGATTATTAGAGAAGTATGTTCAACAATTTTTTTAAAATGAAAAACCCAGTTTGTATGCAAAATATATATTGTATATTACATTACAAAGTAGCTGCTTGACCAGATAATAAGTTACAATTACATTGAATCATATCCACAGGCAGAAG
>BOPN01000851.1:100833-123036 GCA_017312705.2 Penaeus japonicus | reverse complement strand
ATATATATATATATATATGTGTGTGTGTGTGTGTGTGTGTGTGTATGTACATGTGCATGTGTGGTGTGCGTATGCGTGTGGTGTGCGTGTGCGTGTGCGTGTGCGTGTGCGTGTGCGTGTGCGTGTGCGTGTGCGTGTGTGTGTGTGTGTGTGTGTGTGTGTGTGTGTGTGTGTGAAAGACATAAGCATCACACATAAATGAGTGGGTATATATATTTGTGCAAATAAGAAATGAGAAAACAAACGTAGAAACAGTAATTACAGCAAGTTAAGGAAACCTTGTTATGGACAGATAAAGTGATATTTTATCATACAATACCTTACAGGCAATAGACCCAGAAGGTGACCCAACCACCTTTTCCTTTGTTGGTGGCAATGACCTACGTCACTTTGATATTGGAGACACTTCTGGAACCATTCGTCTCGTAGAAAAATTAGACAGAGAAAGTCTTGATTCATATGCATTAGTAAGTGAAAGAAATTTTAATCATTTGTTGCAAATGAAATTTCCGATGCAGAATTTAAAAATCATACTGCAGTGCAGTATATGCATATATATATATATATATACATTTACAAAGTGTGATATTTATTATTATATTCAAGGTTGTGAAAGCTGAAGACCCAGAAGGCCTTGCTAACAGTGCCACAGTTACTATTACTGTTGGAGATATAAATGACAAGAATCCAGAGTTTGTGGGCCTCCCATATTCCTTTAGGGTTGATGAAGGTTTGACAGATGCAGTTGTTGGAACAGTTCAGGTATGATATATATTTTTATTCTTTTTTAGAAATTTCTTATGTTTTGGATGAGCTGTAGTGTATATAGGTATTATGTATATTATTATAGCATGCTATCATCTACAGGCTGAAGATGATGATATGGATCTTCATGGAGAAGTCATGTACTCAGTGCCAGAAGAATCTCTGTTTACCATTGGAAGCGAAACTGGAGAGATACAAACGAAAGCTGCGTTGGACTATGAAAAGCAACAGGTATGATGTTTGTCTCATAGAGTTTTGTAAAATACCTTTCCAAAAGAATGGTGAACATCATAAATATGTGTCCAGTAAAACCAATTGTTAAACTAGTTTTATCTAAAAGAAATGGAGCCACTACCTCCTATGTGTCCATGTAACTTATCAAAGAAACTTCTTTTGTGATGATTGTAATGATACCACAATGTAGATATCTGCATCTGAGGGTTATTACAGTGTTGTCTTTACTAAATCAGCTCTCTACTTCCCAGCCATCCTTATGGAGCCATCCACTTACTGGGCTAGACATAATGGAACAGAGCATATCAAATACTATAGATTTTATGAAGTGGTAATATTTAAGTGGAACCAGGTGCATTGTGAAAAAAATAATTGAGTAAAATCATGTAAAATATTATCCTCACATAACATATCTCAATATATGTGACTATCTAATTTTATCATCCATCCCAGATGGTAACTTTGAATCCATGAAATGCTGTAAATGTTTGAAGACCCATAATTTTATCATTAGTGTTTGGGTTAAGGATATGGTCCTATCTCAGGCAGCTATTTTGATGTAGTAATTGTTTTTTTCAATGGAGATATTACATACTGTTAATTATGTTATTCCAATGGATATATGATTTTATTTTAGTTTAGTTTATCCCTCATCTATGAAGATGAAGTTTGAACTTGTTCCTCATCTGATAATAAATTGCCAGGGAGGTTGATGACCTCTATCTTCCCAAAATATACATGATGGAGGCTGCTTTTGTCATTACCTTGCAGTAGCCATGGTATTGCCATAACCTTACCTTAATTTTCTACTTGTTATTTTTCATGCCTAAATCCTTTTCCATACTTAACATTTACTATTACAAATGTCATGCATAAATAAAAACATTTGTTTATTATTTAGAATGGCCTAAATAATCATTGCTGAAGTGTCTGTCATAACTCTGGGAACACTCATTATATTATTTCTTTGAATGCCAGAATCACTTAATTAATAATAAAATATGGGCAAATGTAACAACATTAATACCTGCATTGCTATGTGCAGGGGAAAAAAATAAAAATAAAAATAGGCCTACAGGGCCTAATTAAAACTACAAAGTTGGAAAGGAAATAAAAATCTGGGATTAAAAACAGAAATAAGAAAATAATTACTTTTAATTAAATTCTTCCTGCAAAGTCACTAATATTTAGGCTCAGTCAGCAATTTCTTATATGCTTTTCCTCACTTTTTTACTATCTTTAGTATATGAAAAAATCCAGACCATCTTATTACATACCAGAATTTGGCATTCTTAGCTTTCTTTTAAAGGAGGGCAAGAATAATGTTAATGGAGTTTCTACACTCTTTTATACAAACAAGGGTTGCTCTAAACTAATATGACTGCCAAGCAATAACTATATTATAATAGTGGTGCATACATGACACGCTGAGAAAACTCTTTCAGACTGTGTTTCAGACTGGAGAACAGTCTGGTAAATGTCATTTTTGTGACTAATCTTTTGACATCAGTCATAAAATAAACAACAATGAATGCCATTTTATTAAAAAAGCAGTATGTGCAAAATCATCACCTATCCATATATATTTAGCTCAATGTACTCACAATTTTACAAGATGCATGGAATAAGAAACTAATAATACTGTTATTACATAAACACAAATTTTAGAGATTTGAGATTTGTGGGATATTTAAACAATTTAAAAAGTTTGTTAGTTAGCATTGGTGTCAATATAACAAGTAATAAACCTTAAACTCCTACTTGTTGCATCTTAATAAAAATTGAATTTCATCAGGTGCATTACTTAGTGGTGACAGCAAAAGATGGAGCAGCTGACCCACGTATCTCAACTGCTACTGTGACTGTACTAGTCAGTGATATTGGAGATGAGCCACCTATCTTCACTCAGCAAGTTTATGAAGCATTAGTGCCAGAAAATGCACCTGATACTTTAGTTGCCACAGTAGCTGCCACTGATCCAGACACCAGGCCTGATGTGAGTAACTTGTTGGTAATTAACATTTGGTATTTAAGAGAAAACTTTAACAACTGATCCATGCATGATATTGAAGATGCTAAACAAACTTTGCTGTCATTTTACTGTTAGAGACTCTAAAATCACTCCTATTGCAGTCTTTAAAAATACTGATTCTGCTTTCCAAATATGTGTGAGAAATCTTTATGTAGAAAGTTTTGAGTACACATTTTAAATGATTTTTCCACAGATTACATATGTGCTGGTTAATGGTGATGCACAATTATTTAATATTGAGCCAGAATCAGGTCGTATTACTACAACACGAGGTTTGGACTATGAGCAGGCTCCACGTCATACAATTGTTGTTGGTACTCTTGAAAACCCAGAAGGCCCACAGGTAAGCTTGTATAGCTACAGTCCTTTGTGAAAATAAAAGTACCAAAAGACTAAATATAATCTTTACTAAGGAGCATAGAACATACTCATAAAATTATGAAAGACAAATGAAAATATATCTTACTTTAATTTTCTTTTTCCTCCAATAAAGTTTTTTTTTTATAATATATTAATTTCATAAGATTTACAAAGTCAATCTTCTATAGGCCACCTGTTCAGTACTAGTGGAAGTAGAAGACAAGAACGACAACCCACCTATCTTCAGCGCACCAATCCCTCCTCTGACAATTCCTGAGGCTTCTCCACCTGGCACCCTTGTGGCCACTGCTCTTGCCACTGATGCTGATGGGACCAAACCAAATAGTCAGGTGAGATATATCAAATTTAGAAAGCATTCAGCTGGAATTTAACTGATATAGGGCTTTGTGATTATCTGATGAAATTGAGAAACCGGGTGTATGAGATTTTTTAAATTGTACAAAATGCTTTTATAGTTAGTCATTCAGGAAAGTTTTGATTAACATTATATATTTTTGTTTATTAAAAGATATATCATAAATAGAATAGTAAGCTTTGAAATGCTAGGAGAGTGGGGATGATAAGGATAAGGATAAGCCAGATTTGCGGAGCAGATGCTACGCTGGGCTTGTATGCACTGACACGAGCCCACCTGTGTCAGTGTGTGCTGACTCGTGAGAGAATGTGCCAACGAGTGTTGACTCGATCTGAGCTTAGTCCTTACCCAACGCAGTGTCCAGCTACGCCAGTAACCGCCAGGTGACAGTGGAAGCTCACGAGCTTGGACAGGGCTCGGTCCTCTGACCACGGGGATGTGAAGTCGACACGCTACCATTGAGCTACCAGACAGCTAGCGGGGATGATTTGGACTACACATCTTATGAACTGTTTTTGGAAACAAGTGTAGTTAAAATGTTGCCAAATAACAACCTATCCAATAGGCGCGGTAACATTCATGCCGAACCATCGCTGTATGGCGAAAATGCCAAATATTTCCAGATTTTTATTTTATGTCGTCTCATTCAGCCGTTTAAAGAGTATTTTTAAAGGCAGTTTACAACAAAAGTTATGGAACAATGAAGTAAGATTATAATGGATAGTATATTACATATTTTGAGACTCCAGATCATGCATGAAAATGTAAAACAAATACCACCATATGTAGCTTTGATAAATGGGTGATAAATAATTGTTTGAATCCTTTGGCTTGGATTATATTTACTTTTTAACTCGTAAGGAACTGAATATACTAAGTGTTTGACATGAAAAATATTCAAACAAGACCAAAAAGTGTATTGGATGTATTTTTATATTCTTTCTAAGGACAGACTGGTAACTAAAGGCTATTAAAGTATATAGTCACACTCAGAGTAATACATTCAAATTTGTTTAGATTGGATGGGGAGCAAGTGGTCTCTTCAGAGAAAACTGAAGTAAATCAAGTCGGTAACTCATGTAAAACAAGAAAATACCTGAGTTTAGTTTATTTACAGTGATAACCTATAATTTTAGCAAATAATGTGTGTTGTGATATCAATTTTCAACACATTTTCCATGCTTAAAATAGTATGATGTTCGGGTCGCTCTGTGAGCGTGACGTGCTTAAGCTCCGCCCACGAAGTTGAAATGATTTTAGGACTGTGACGCTGCAGATAAAGCCAAATAAATAAATAAAAATAATTCAGTAGTACATTTTAATAATTTATGTAAGTGATACAGTTTTGTTCTTTTGCAATATCACAAGGCACTTCTGTGTGTGTGTGTGTGTGGGGGGGGAATGTCATGATAATTTGTGTACAAATAAATAAGGTTTGATTAAGTTATTAGCCGTGCACATAGTTGGTAATAAAATGGGAGATTAATGCTGAAAACCTTTTTTATTTGAGTGGTTGTAGAGGAAAAATGTATAAATTGCATATATAAATCAGAGCCAAGGTCTATCACCAAATGTGTCCGGTCAAGTCACTTGACGTGGGTCACTTTGAATCATCATTGTTCATACTAACTGAATCAGACCATAACTCCGTACTAGGGCTGATTTCGAGGAATGTGGATGTTTATCATCTCGCTGAGTTAGCTGTTTTTCAACACCTCGTTTCTTCTAAAGTGCGTCTGTCTATAAAATAAAGAGAATCGGCATCTGAAATCATCCCATATCCATCGTTCTGAGAATTTTAAACTTGCTAATCATAAAACATACAGAAAGGACCATCCTGATTATATATTTACTTAACACAGCTTTCTGAAATGAACAATTTTGTCATAGCGATAGGAAAATGCCAAATATTCAATTAATTATCCAATTATTCTTAGGTTTGTCCACATCACAAACCAAACTCTATCCCTTACCATTCGGCTTGGCTTCTGATAGTTCTGTTTTCCCACACTTCTGGTGACTTGTAAACCATAATGTCAAATAGGTAAGGTGTGGCTTTGAACTTCAAATATATGAAATATAAATAAAAACCCTTGTAAAATGGACACTTAAAAGAAATAAAACAGAACTGGAAAAAGTAATAGGTCTCTTGAAGTAAACTTCTTAATATGCCCACTTGCATTTTGTCAGTACTCTAGTTGCTTCAACTCACCATGTTTAACGTTTTTAAAGAAAATGAAAGTGGCAATTCAAGGCGCCATGATGCTTGTAGACTACGCGATTTGACTCATTTAGTGTTAACACAATTTGAGGCTGTAATTCAGTAGGCCAACTTAGGTAAGCTTTAGTTCAACAGGTCAAAGTCGAGTTGGTTGTAGAGAAGTAGTCCATAGTTGGGTCAACTTTCTTGAAATAGGCCATATGTAGATCAGCTACAGTTCAATAGACCATAAGTGGGCTAGTAGCAGTAGTTCGATAGGTCATATTTGGATCATTTCTAACTAATTTTGCCATAAATGGGTCAACTGTAGTTCAGTAACCCAAAGTCAGTTTAGCTCTAATTCAGTAATTTAAAGTGGGTTAGCTGTAAGTCAATAGGCCAAAAGTGGGTCAGCTGTGGTTCATATGATTTGATGTTTCTAATGTATATAACTAGAATACATTACACTATTTCTAATATAAACTGATGCCCTTCTATTTTTATGTATTTGCAGCTGGAATACGAACTACTTGGATATGGTGTAGCGACTGATTACTTTGCCATTGACAAAGACTCAGGAGTTATAACTATAAAAGCAGATCTTCAACCCGAATTGGAGTCAGATTTTGAGGTAAAACACTGATTCCTTGTCATGTATTTGTCTTATAATAAATGCTGCACTGCTCATAATGATCATATTCAGCCTAGCAGTTGCTTTTCAAAATTCTATGGGAAATTGGTAACTGTAACTAAAGACTGATATTTTTTTCTTCTAACAGTTGGAAATTGTAGCAAGAGATTTAGGTAGTCCCCAGCTCAGCACCACCTCGACTACTTCGGTGTCGGTGGAACGCCCTGGTGCGGAACCAAGTGTACCTAAAGCCTGGACTACATTTTCTGATACTGAATATAATGCAGAAGTTAAGGAGGATACAACTGTAGGGGCACTGGTGCATAAGCTAACTATCATTAATAAACCTGATTTGATAGGACATCTCCGTTGTGCTATACTGGATGGCAACAAAAATGGTAAGGGTATGAAGATAATTCGGTTATATATGAAGATTTGTGTACTTGCATTCTATTTATATAATGCTTCGTTTGGCAGCTAATATACGAGTATTTTTAAGCACAGATGAATTTATTTGATATAGACATAAGTGAGCATATCCATCTGCATGTAAACATTTTCATTGACATGACCCTCAGGATTTTATATGATTCTTCATGCTGGTGTATTCCTCATATTGATAATCTGTATGAATATTTTTTTCTCTTGTAGGATTATTTCATGTAGATGTGACAGCTGAACGTCATTGTGGACTTTTTGTGAAAGCCCCTCTTGACTACGAGACAGAAAAACATTTCACTCTCTCTGTGGCGCTTCAATTACCTACTGCTCCGCCGGAAACCGAGAACAGGGTTGCAAAAGTTGGTAGACACTTCATATGTTCTAATTTATATTGAAATTTTAACATTTTATATCAATATGTAAATGTTAAAAATGCTTAATGGATCTTTCAATAATTGAATAAGAAAATTGAATTCATGACTGTATATAAAATGTACAACAGGTGGTATTTTGATAGGAACGATTAGATATTTTTCACGTTTACAGGTACACGTAAATGTGATTGATGTGAATGATAACAAGCCAGAGTTTGTTTTCACTCCACCTTACAGTGACTTTACGCATTCCACCTATTATGCCTTCGTTTCTGAAAATGCTCCAATTTCATCAACTGTCCTACACGTTACAGTAAGTGATGTAAAGAGTAGTTGGAAAAAAGCTATATTACTGTGACTGGCTGCCTGCATTATTAGATATAGAAAAATTATCATTCTCAAATTTTATAGGCCACAGATAAAGACTCTGGTGACTTTGGGACTGTTCAGTACAAGTTGGTGCCCAAGAGTAACCGCGGGGGGTTCTTCCATTTGGAGCCAAATGGAATTCTCAAAACGGAAAAGGAATTGTCTTCTGTATCTCCCTCGCTGCTGCCATTCAATCTAACTGTTGTTGCAAGTGACAATCCACATGGAAGTGAGGGAGAGTCACATTCCACGTCAGTTCCTGTTATTGTAAGTTCTTTTTTTATAATGTATTTATTTATTTGCTGTATGTTTTAATACAAGATTTAAAATACATTATGACATTCCTCATAAAGTGAGTGAAAAACCATGTTCGAATATTGCCATACTCTGTTGGTAATTTTGTTATTATACGTATTTATCTCAATCCATTCCAGGTGAATCTGGTGCAGGAGAGCCATCGTCTTGTTTTGGTTGTGGAAGCCTCTCCTAACCGAGTCAAGGACAGCAAGGACAAATTGGTTGCTGTCTTGCAAGAGCATTCCAGTTAGTATCTGTATATTGAGTTAGTAGGCATATTTTACTTCCGCAGTTTTATAGCTATGTATCTGTTTATATCATTGGTTGTTGTAGTTAAGGCTTGGAAGATAAAGATTTACCAAAGGCAATTTATGATGTTTCAGATAAAATCGTAGGTATTGAAAGAGTGGAGTCAAAGCGATTTATTGGTAACTACAGCATTAAAAGTGATACCAACAGTACAGATGTGTGGTTCCATGTTGTTGATCCACTCACTGGTAGACTCTTAGAAAGAAAGCATCCTGCTATTGAACAGTAAGTCCTGAAGGCATCCGTTTTGAAATGATCTAGTCATTATTATTCTTTGATACAATTTGTGCTAAAAACTACTGTAATGATGAACATTGCCCATAGTTTATTATTTTAATGTACGCTGGTTGTATTTCGGCAGGTTCACTGTAGAAGACACAGGGAGAAACGAACTGCTATATCATGTGACAGCAGCGCTCAATGGAACAAGAGCTACAGAAATCCGATCTCCATTAATTATACAACCTGTTAGTATTTTACCAGAATTACCTTTGTGTTGCTTATATATATGAGAAATATGTTTTAAAATGATATGGAAATTACCCCTTTTTGCCCGAGAGATCTGGTACTTAATTGACCAGGGTAGTGGTATGGCACTTCCAAGTACGAGGCAAGAAAGAGAAGAAGGAGGAGGCACAACTGCCGTCACAGTTACCTATCAAGATACCATAGGGAAGAAGGAGGACAGATATGGTAGAAGCACAGCGAGTGGGGAATAAGAATGCAAAACGATAAAATAATGGGAAGGAAGAAAACTCATCTTGCCTTAGAAAAGCTAGTCGCTTTCACAGTCATTACTGGCGGCCGTATAATTGCTTCAGCATCCCCGCCACTCCTACAGTATTAAAATGATGGAAACGCCTGCAGTGTAATAATATTGACGCACATGCGCGCATACACGCACACTCACACATTTATATATATTATATACATATATATACATATATATAAATATATATATGTATATATGTATGTATATATATATATATAATGTATGTGTGTGCGTGTGTGTGTGTGTGTGCGCGCGTGTGCGTGTGCGTGTGTGTGTGTGTGTGTGTGTGTGTGTGTGTGTGTGTATGTGTATGTGTATGTGTATGTGTATGTGTGTGTGTGTACGCTATGTATTACAAATGTATATAAAAGTGTATACTACATAAGAGCAAATATGTGTGCGAGTATATAATTGTATTGATTTTTTTCTTTTCTTTTTTTTTGTTACTGATTTAGATTTTAATAATATTGAAAGATCTACATTTTCATTTCACTCTTTAAACATTACTTGGCAGCTTAATTTTCACAAATCGTTTTATTCAACGTCAAAAAGCAGCGGCTGTACATTTGTCACCTTGTCCCTCGCTAACACGGTACCAGCCTTTTCCCGAACTTGAGGACGTCTATTTATACGACCGCGAAAGGCAGGGTAGTCTTCACTCTTCCCATGGGATGATAAAAGGACCCTACTTTTAGTTTTTGATGAGAAGACCGGTAGCCACCACTGAGAAAAGCAGTAACTCTGGAGGGATTCCATGTGGCTCAATAATCATTATTACCTGTTCTTCCTTCCAGTCGTCGAGGAACCAGAAAAAATATATTTATGAATGTGCAAATTTAAAGATATTTTTTTACTTTATCTGTTCCACTGCTTAGGTTGTTGAGTCAACCGTTAAGCCACCAGTAAGAAAAGCCGTAACTCTGGAGGGATACCATGTTGCTCTGATAGTGCTTGCTGGAATCATAGCAGTGCTTGGTCTAATTGGCATATGTTACATATGTATACAGTGGAAGAGGTAAGATTCATCAGTATTTTGAGCATTGTTAAATCTGGCGCAGTGTAGATATTTAAATACATTTCATGCTGCTTAAAGAGTGGAATCCATTGCAGCCACAATATTTGCTGTCTTTGAAAAACATTACCCATTTGCAAACTCGATTTTGTAGATATGTGAGGCATCGAAGTGAAGCAGAGAAAGCAGTGGTTGTTGTGGCACCTCCCTATGAGCGAGTGGGTTCAGTTATTGAACCGGTTGCTAAGGAGTATGAAGTACAGGTATATTACGAGAGAACATTCATGCAATAGTAAGGCGTGAGATATGTGAACATTTACTTTGTATATGCAAAAACAAAAATTGAAATACAGCCCGTAACAGATGAATACATTTATTTTAATGCAAATGTTCTTGTCATAGGTTTTGCACATGAGTGTTCCAATGGATGATGATTCTGTTCAGGAAGTTCCTGTAGATCCTAGACCATCTCATCACTTCTCCATGGATAATGTATCATACATTACCAAACAGCAGTGTAAGTTGCTCAAGTTGTGTATGACCATGAAACTTTTTATAGTGATTCCCAAATCCAGTAGGCACATCGCAAGCATGAAAACTAGAAGTGTTTAGCACAACACCCACTTTGGTTTTATGATATAGGGTATTTAAAGTTATCAAAGGCGTATTACATGCCCATCTGTAAACCATAATTTACCTTACCAAACATGGGCATAATCAAAAGAACGGACTGAGGCACCGTGAGTTTGAATGGGAAAGTTTACGCATATTTTCTTTAAAAAGGTTTTTTCTTTTATTTGGCCATGCTCGTGCATTGTTTCTTAGTTCTCTGTATATACAAGGGTTTAGAAGTATATTCATATATCATTGTTGAAAGATGTAACTACAATAATCACAGGCAAGTAAAAGTAAGAATGAGTTAAGAGAAAGAAAAGGGGTTTAGGAAGAGCGGTCTTCTTTCCTTGATCAGGACTCGTGTTCAGAATTCGTTTACCATTTTTTTAAGAAAATGTACTTAAACAAGTAATGTATATTGTAAAATACGCTTTTATAAATATTCATATTTTTTCAATGAATATAGGAAACATTAGTGTGAAACATGGCCATGAAATGTTAAGTCATCATCCCCATTGTTATTGTTGTTGTTTCTACAGTTTTTCCCATAATTCACCCTATGCCTGGCGGTCCATTCACTAGCCAGTCAGCATCTATAGAAACCAAAGACCTCATCAGCCAAATTTTGAGTGCATTGATAGATTGTCTCTCAAAAAACGCCTTAAAACGATGACGTAAAAAGTTCCAACGCGGTGGGTGTTTATAGATATTGTTAAAGACGCCAATAGCTACGTTCTTAAAAATAAAAGGATACATTTTCACTACGAATGTTTTAGTAGTGACCAGTTTGCCCACTTGTTCCCTTGTTTCCTCTTTCATGTCATGAAGAGCAACACTATAAGAAACATTTTACAGACTTTGTTGATTTAGTTTGCATCTCCAATACAAAATACTTGAATGAAGTTAAACAAAGACCTTATGATACTCAAACTGGGGAGCAAAATTATTTGGTAGAACTTTAAGTTATTCTAGGAGACTGATCAGCAATCTTTTCTTAAATATACTTTTCTCTAGAACGACCAAATTTCCCCTCTACAGCAGTGAGTGAGGATGGCAGCACAATCAGCAGCACAGAGATGGAGGGTGTCATGGGGGGACACATGGGCATCAGAAGGATGTCCCCTCTTAGCCATCATGGCAACACCCTGGGAATGGAGTGGGATACCCCACCAGGTCAGCGTCACATGCAACACATTGCCGCCATGGCGGCTTCGACTCCGGCTGGAAGAAATCCGGCATATGAGCATTTTGCAGATGATGACGAGGATGTTGGAGAAGGACCGTTGAGTGTGAGTGCGACCAACGAAAATGTCATGTTTGGACGAAGAGGCATAACGGATCCTTCCCCTGTGCAGACGACAACTGAACTTTAAAAGGGCTGTAAAAAGAGCATTCATAATTTACAGAATCATACTTCTTTTAGAGGTTGACGATTAGGAATTGATGAATTATTTTCTAGATTATTTGCATCAGGTATGTGTACCATGAAATTAAATTAGAAAATACACCTAGAACAAGAATAGAAATGACATATTTAGATATTTATTTATACATTGTTACTATTTAATTATTTTAGTAATGGTTTTTTTTCATGCAATTGTTCATGCCTGATAATTTGCTCATTTCTAATATGGTTTCATATATTTTACTTTTAGGAAACTCATAGGACTGGAATTCCACTCATTAATTTATAAAAAGTTGATATTACGTGCAATAGACATCCGATTCTATACTCTGATATTGCTTTGATATACTGATTCAGAAAACTAAAATCAGTTAAATTTTTGTCAAATTCTCATTTGCTGAACATTATACTGTGCATGTAAAACATTATAACAGTTGGAGACATACTACACTTATACACATATACACACACATATATGTATAAAGATAGATACAGATGGTTACATATACAAAGGGAAAAAATCACAAAAGAAAAATTAGCAAATTCAAATGCTGTCTCTTTCAACACAGTTCAGCTAGTCAACATTTTCAGCATTCTTCAATCAGTCTTAAGGATAGGGTATAGCTTTGGTTTAGAATACAGTAATCTTGATTGCATTTTTTATATTCCTTGGAGAATATGAACAAAATCTCAGCAAGTGAAACCTCAGGGTCTACAGGATTTACTTTTTACATAGAATTGGATGCCTATCTTGGACAGTTTATCAGTTACCACATTATTGCTCCTGTTATTGATTTTTACAGACAGCATTGGGTAGTGATTCAAGTCTCCATGAGAGAAAGCTGTCACCGGTAACTGCTCTTACTTGTAATTTCTATGAAAAAAAATATTTCTCAACAAGCTGATAGTAAGAAAAACTAAGAACCTATATCTTTTAGCACTGGTGATACAGTTGATAATATGATTAGAAAGTAAGGGATGAATATATATCTAACTAACACAACTTAGTAGTAGAGTCTTGTTTCTAGTTTTTATATTTGTTATATGTCACATCTAGAAGTCAGTGGTTGATAACAGTAATGTTACTCATTTACTGCAATTATAACATCTCTCTAAATAAGGCTCCTTTATCAATGTATCTCTTCCTCAGATAATTAGGCAACCATTATTTATTTTCATCTGTCACAACTGCTGATGTAAGAATTATAGTGCTGAGCCTCAAAATTAATTGTTTTCGTACTCTCATCACTGTGCAGTAATACTGAATGTCAGCAATATCTTATAAACTGATGACATAGAGTGAGACCGTTAGCTTTTGTACATATTCTCTTCAAAGTATTTCATTACTTATATTCTCTTAGTATACTGCATTATGTACAGTAAATTGAGTCATATTATCATGAGGTTCTAGTTTTTTAATCGAACAATTCCTGTGTATTATTGTTATATAAAGTGGTCTAAACCCTATATATTTGTAAATATTAGTTAGGCATTGGTTGTGTAATATGATGATATGATTACAAGGCTTAAGATCTTAATAATGAATAATGTGAATGTGATTGGCTATCTAGTTTAGTGGCCTATCTTGTTGTAATGTAGAATATTTTGCAATATTTATGTTTATAAATCTAATATTTTGGTTTGATCATAATAGGTCCAATCACATTCCCCATACGGATCCATTTGCATAAGACGTAATCTATTGAGAAGTATCGGCATCTTTTTCTCATTCTTTGAAACGCAGGTTGTGCCAACGTAATCCTTACTGTCGAACTGATTTTCTTGTGAAAAAGTTGTTGTAATAAATCCTGGGTAGAACTATTATGTTTTTTAATAAAAATGTGTATATTATTTTATGTTGTTTTTCCATTCCCTTGAAGTTTGCTGATATGGTAAAGTAAGAAATTATGATTATAAATTACATTCAGGTCAATAACTTAACTATAATTTGTGTAATAGTGTCATTACCTTAAGCTAACAAAGCCAAGACAATGTTTCATGAAATTACTGAAAAATAATTAATCTAGATATGATGTAATTCTGCGGTTTGGGTCGCAGTGGAAAACAAATGTTCTTACTTCCGTGGGGCCCGGAGCCCAATAGCAGTCCTTCGCTATTATATTTATCTTCTTTCTTTGACCTTGTCTGAGGAACATGTGTTCAACTTTTTCGAGTTGGACATGAAGTCCGGAACATGGATGACTTATATTAATATATTAAAAAAGGTATGACATATTTCCTTTAACAATATTGTGTTAATGTTTTTATAATTATTAACCAACTGACAATTCAATATCGGAAATGTACCAATTTGAATTTGGAAGTGAGTTGAGATCAGTGACTTTAAATACCCCCCTCGGGAGTTGCACAGTGTCTCGCCAGAAGGTTGTTGAAATCGCCCAAAAACAAAGGTAGTCGAGGGAAATGTCCAAACAAGTCCTCTAATTCCATGTGCCATGGACACTGACGGCCGCTAACAAGTTTGATTGTATTTAAAAAGGTGAACTGATCGTTTGTTATATCATCCACATATTTATCATACAAAAATACAAATGACATACACCTAAGTAATCACAATCACGAACCGGTAAATATACATATTTTTGATAAGACAGGTTTTTAGATTTTTTTTTTTTTTCAAATTTACCAATTAAACAATTAAACTCTGTAATACACCTTTCTTGCCTACGATATTGTATTATTGAGGACTCACATTTACCAAATAATTATATATTGGTGGACTATCTTCCATTAAACAATATTTGTATTACCTTGTTGATACTATAAAGATAGGGTAAACTGACATCCACAGAACAAATGAACAATAGTCTAAAGCTAAACTGACATCCATACAACATATGAACAATGGTCTTCCGCAGCCGGGCAGTAACTTTGACCCAACTTATTAACACTCAATTGGAACGATCATTATAAAGCCATTTCTTGGGCTATAAAGTTCATTTTGGTCTCTTTCGGAAGCTAAATTGTTGCATTCTAGCATCTGGCAAGACAGTACAAAAGCAAGTTACGCAAATAATAATACAATGAAAGGAACGAACATAAGTAATCTGACGCCTCACTGCCACAACGACCTGTTTCTCGAATTTTTCTGGAGCCATTTCTTAGCTACAATTTTTATCTTGGTCTGTTTTGAAATTTAATCTGCTGCACTTAAGCAAATGTCAAGCTAAAGCAAGAATAAGCTTAGTAATTAATTATAACAGCTTTAATAACAAATCTAAGTAATCCAGGGCTGCAGCCTGCTGCACCCCTGCATTGGCCGCCATCTTGCTTGCCTTCCCTGCTTAAATTTCTCTCTTTCTCTCTCTGGCTCTTTCCTCTGCCATTTTCTCTCTCTCTCCTTGAAGCAAATCCACAGTACTTGATGTGTAAATTGAGGAAAACACTTAAAGGTAGAAGGCTATGAATGAGAAGTATTTGTAATAAATACTTGCTATCTAACTTTAGTCATTCATATTTTTTTTTCTTTATGGAAAACATTTAATGGCAGAAGGCTATGAATAAGAAATAGGATATTTGTAATAAATACTTACTAAGTAACTTTAGTTATTCATGTTTTCTCTCTCTATGGATTTGCTGGAACTCTGTACTGCGGAAATCCCCTTCTTTAACCTATCATTGCATCTATACAGCATGGAATCACGCCCACTTTTTATCCTCTACCGCCAAGCAACTAAGCGGGGATCTTGAAGAAGGAAACAGTAGAGCGATGAAAATGTACTCGAAAATGTTGACTGGCCCATGTAACTCCAATGTCACTCTGTCTCTCTCTGTGTTTCATTTATACTTTTTGTGTGGAGATACCTTAAAGGAGAAAAATAAATAGAGATCAAGAGATGCCAATTTTCACATCAGAACTATTGTCAAATGTTTGTCATTTACAACTCGGGTTGACTTTTTTAGGGGAAGTGACAATAATAGAGTATTAACCCATTGTAGACGGGTAGCATCACGTGTATGTCAACCGTGTATGTGGCAACATATTGGTGCCAATAGTAGTCATTACATATTTAACGTTAGGGGAGAGTGGATCGTTGTGTTTTTATATTACAATATGAGAAACAACTCTTTTTAGTGAAATGATTTCAATTGCAATTATAATTACTATTATTGCTATATTATTCATCAGAATAGGCTTAGTCTAAAATCCCAAACAAAGATGGCACCACTCTCTCCTAGCCACAAAGAGCGCCCTTCCACGTTCTTAAAGAACGGTGACACAAAAGTACCGGCGGTGCATGGTGTGCAGGTATCATGAGAAGATGAGCCAATATGGACCCGAAAAGTACGATTCTAGTTGACTACAATATTGATAAACACTGTCAGAAGGCACATATAAGTCTCACAATATAATAAAACAAAAAACGAAGAACAAAAATATGGCTCTTGTATTATAATGAGTCAATCAAATAGAGCGCGAAAAGTCGCGATACGTCAGGTAAAGCTCACTCGCCCTGAGCTAAACCCATCCTTGTGGCCATGCAGGTGGCGCCAATCAGTGCCCTTCCTGGGGATCAGTCAAGCAAATCACTCCCTGTCCGCAATGGGTTAAGTAATAATCCTTTGCTACGAACATACTTCAGTTTTTTTTAATCAGTTGTTTTGATTCATTTTGTACACAATGAAATGCACACGTTATAGAATTATAATACATCCAGAAATTATATAAAAGAAGTCAGAGACTACTGATGCTTGGTTGTAACGTGACTGACTGCATACTTCGCCATATTATATTGGTACCACTTTAATGGCGCATCCAGTAGGGATTCGATAGCTGGGCCATTGCGCTCGGAACTTGAATTACATTTTGTATTGCAGTATTATTCCCAATTTCTTTTCCAAATTAGCAACAGTGAACATGTGTAGATGACAGGTATTCTATTACTAAATAACCATATGTTTCAAGGGATTATAGCTGTCATAGTAACTTGTTATCCGATAAGCAAGAGCACCAAATTCGGCCAAGGAAATACCTTGAGAAATTCTTGAAGGAGATTTACATCGTAAAGGCCTCGCATCGGCGTATAAACGAGCAACAATTGACCAGCACCAAGCTTAGTTGACATTGGATCTCTGGCCAGCAGCATCACACGATTGGAATTGGCGGTAAGAAGGTCTTTAGTTCACGATAATGCATTTCATTGTCTTGATCAGACTCCAAGCCTTCCATTCATGCTTCAGCATCGAACTAACCACAACCACTCAGTTCATCACTAATGTCACTGGCTTGCATGACACTATCCTTTGTTTGACTTGCATCGATTAAAGCCCGGGCACTGTAACTGTCGACCTCAGTGTTAACAGGGCCTTTAAACAAAGTATCAGGATATGCAGGTCCTTAAGACCATGCTGACTGTAGAGGTTACCATTTACTGATCAACAGCAGCTCTTGATCATATGTGCTTGCAGGGTTCCACAATATTGGCACAAAGTAAGTTCTTTTTTGTGTTTTCTGCATGCGAATGGTAGCTATTTCTTGCTTGTTACCAATTGCAACATGACAAACAATACTTCTTCATCAACTTATTTTCATCATGTCAGTATATTGATTTGATGATATTTGCAGTGTCTGTCTTGAATTAAGTATCATTATACCCAAATATTATATGCAACACGACACATTATTTACTACCTTGTCTTACCGCTTTCGTTGAGATATGATTGTCTCCTTCGTTTTTGTTTCATTATCAACATGAAAATAGTCATGTATTCTGTACCTTTTGACTTTTTTTTAGATAGTAGGAACACGAGGTTTGAGTAGAAAATACATCAGTATCAGTATTTTTACATCCTGATTTGTTTTGCAGAGACATTGCAACCAGTTCTATGATGTATACTGTATTAAGTTATTACTGATCATTTTCGTGGCAACTAGACCATTCCCATCCACTTGGGCCTAGACTCCTACAAGACGTGAAGGAAAACAGTGTGTGTAAAAGGATAGCAGTTATTTTTATTTGGGGAGGCCTCTAGCAGGAGTACCCCACCACTAAAAATGTCTAGAAAATTATGTTCATGATGATGGCTCTAAGGCAACTGGTTTCTATAGGTCCATTTCTATGTTAATCAGATTAATTTTGATGTTTTTTGGACGCATCTTGATAGGGTGCCCTACCGCTGAAACTGTAAGGAAGTGGCCATTCATGATACCAAAGGTGGTGCTAAATATTCTGGTTTCAGTGGGTTCACTTCTGAGCAAATCTAGTTTCCTTTTGGATGCGTGATGCCCATTCGTGATTCCTGAAGTAGTGTTGAACATTTTGCAGTTGGGTTCCATTGGGTTCACTTTTAGTAGGGGGCTTTTTTCATAGCATCCATTTATGATAGCTGTACTCAACTTTATGCAACTGATATCACTGGGTTCACGTCTTAGCTGATCTAGTTTGCTTTTAAGTGATGGTACCCTACTACTGAAATTGTCTAACAGTGCCCATTTGTGATATCTGGGATACACTATACATTTTGCAACTCGCCATTGGATTCGGTTCTGAGCTGGTTGAGTTAACTTTTGAACAGTGGCTTTATGGGAGGCGAAATCGAGATGCTGCAACGTTTGACGATGTGATGGCATGCGGATAACTGTCATTAGCATTCCTAAAAGCGAACATCTTCGCAAACCGCAATGTACAAGGCTTGTGCATAACGAAGGAAGATCAAGACATCACAGAGACATTATGAATTGTCTTGAATGATAGAAAATCATCTTTATTCCTTATATTCGATACCAGTAAATTGTTCCTCATTTATATTTTTAAACTCTTTGAAGTTCTTTTAAGTAGTTTTATATATAATCTTATGTTTTCATGGTCTTCATTTACTTTAATATAGCTTTATTTTGTTGCTGTTGTTTTTTACACAGGATATTACGTATTTGCTAATCAAATACATTTTTTTTTTGTTTCTGGTCACATTTCATATATATTGCCAACAACTTATTCGTAATATAAAAAGATAGTAAAAAAAAATCATGGATTCCCATGCAAGGAAATACAACTTTATCAATTGTAGTAGCTATAACGTGTATACATATATGAGGCTGTTCTTAGCGGCAAACGTAGAAGAAAGGTATGAATGAGACTGAATATCTAAACAAACGTAGAAGAAAGGTATGAATGAGACTGAATGTCTAAACAACGCAAAAGATGTTTTTGACACGTTTCGACGGAGGTCCTCTTCAGAAATACATGTATTTCTGAGGAAGACCTCCGTCGAAATGAAGAAGTATTCAAAACATTTTAATTTGTTATTAAAGCAACCCATGTTTATTGGTTCTGGGAACATTTGGAGATAGATTTCAACAAAGCAAAAATTAAAGAAAGAAATTAACTGTGTCATTCTACCGTTCTCAAGGGGTGGACAGATGGACGAGGTCATATCCACTTGTCAGGATAATGCCAGCATTATAATGTAAACACACACACACAGATATATCAATTTGGTTTTGATCATTCTAAGAGGAAGTCTGTAGGACTTCGTGACGTCCCTACTTAATTTTCGCTGAGTGAAATATGGTTCTATTGGATTTCATTTGAAATTACTTCATAGTAAGTATACTACAAGAAACAATGTATTTATATAGTCAATATATATACATATATATATACATATACATATATATATATATATATATATATATATATATATATATATGTATATGTATATATACATACATACATATATACATACATACATATTCGCACATAGGCATAGACACGTATATTCATACATAATACTTTTATTTTTTTCGTCACCCAATTAATAAATCAATAGATATTTTACAAGATTTATTGTTTTTTATTTCCCAAAGTTAGGTCCACGTTATTTTACACAATATATGTGCAGTGAATTATAATTCATGACTAATATCGTGATTGCTATTATCATTGCTATAAATGTTCTTCAACTTCGAAAGTAAATAACAAAACAAAAATCAATGAAAATAAAAACCCGTCTTTGCAAATTCTGCAAATGCCTTTTTTTTTATTCTTCTATTCCTGTATTTTATCAAGCTACATTTTTCCAACTAGTCTCAGACTTTAGAATTATAAACAGACTAATCATTATGACATTAGCAGATGCATAATTCTATAAACTACATTAATAAATCTTATCTAATACATTATGGATTGAAAAAAAATGGTTTCCCATTTTCCAGGAGTTATTTCGCTAGAGTGAAAACCCCCTTGACAAGACATTACTATTCCTGGTGGAGCTTTCTGAAGGTTCAAAATTTTGTTTCGAAAAGGCCAAACTGTTCGATAATTTGAAAAAATCCTGCTTACTAAGATTCAGTTACTAAGTTACTTTCCTTCAATTAACAAATCATATTTTTTTCGGATGCTAGACCGAGTCCGTTTATTCCTTCAATTTTAATCATGCGGCCGTGAATGTTAACTAACAAACTGTGTTTGAAACTAACAGATTTCATAGACAACTACAGAGTGTTGCCACTTCGATCTTGTGGATGTTTTTTCCCACAAATTTCAATCATACGGTTAAATCACACATGGCTAATATTACATCCTTTGCCTGACAAAGTAAACAGAGGATTTTTAGTCATCCACGAGGAAAAGAGTCCAAATGAGACTGATACGAAAGAAAAAGAAAAAGCATCACGGGACGTGCTCATTTCTAATATTCATTATATATGTCCATATATGTCCATCACGGCTCCCGAGTGAGATGCACGGCGGAAGCCGAATAGAAAGATGTCACTCCACATGAAACTCTATTGAAGGCAGCTAACTATTAAAACGTGATTGTATATCAAGAGATGTGTTTATTAGCGGCAATTAATCATTCCGTTCCCAGATGGAACTAAATTAGGATATGTCAGATTTTTTTACGGCAGTTTATGGCATTCAACCACAGATAAGGCTGAATTAGCCGATATATCGGTGCAAATTGCGCATGTTTGTTAAGGATACGTGAAAATATCAAATGTTTGATATCATTAATTAATTGCCGATTAGAGGAAAAATATAATTCTTACGTTATAGTTGTTTCCATTATATTTGCACTATAAACCAGAGTAATGCAATTCCACAATTGCCATTCTCAATATATGCATGAATGAATGAATAAAGAAATACCGAATAAGATTAATCCAACAAGTACCAGACAGTCAGTTAATGAATTTCGGTCGAAAACCCGTTCCTGAACAAAGTTACATATGATGCATTATAACTTTAATTATACATACATTTATATATGTGAAATCATGGTACATTCCAAATTTCTATAATTTCTTTCAAGTGTTAAATGTCCTGTCACTAAATTCCCACATGAGACAATTGAAAAAATGTCATAATCACCTTAATCATTGCTGTTATAATGCTATTAATGTTATAATGTTATTACTATCGTTACTACTATTATTTATCATAATTGTTATCATCATTTTCAGTATTACTATTATTGCATTATTAATATTCACATTATGACTGATCTTGTCATTATCTATATCTTCAATTTTGCCGTCAGAACTATCATTGTTATCATAAGTAGATCATTATTGTTGTTGTTACTCTAATTATAAACATTATTTTAACCTGAAGTTATCATTATATTCCTTTTATCACCTTAATCTTGGTGATATTATCAATGCAATTTATGCACACACACACACACACACACACACACACACACATATACACTGTCATAAGCTTGATGTTTAGGATTCTACGAAGGCTGATACGGGGCAAGCAGACGATGTTAAGCAATCTTCGGTTTATTGTGTGAAGCCGATTTGTATAAGCGGAGGGGAGCAGTATCTAAGCAGGAACTGGGAATCTGGAGTAAGGATCTAACCAAGGGGCGCAGAAGAAAGCGGGACGCCCTCAGTGCTGTTGCTTGAGTATGCTGGCTGAAAGGAAGGGCAAACTGACCGAACTACTACACAAGGTTTTGTTATATGATAAGTAGGACCTGTAACGCTGTGTGACCTACGGTACATAATACATTTGGATAAAAATTAGGAGGTTACATTGT
>BOPN01000851.1:85833-88333 GCA_017312705.2 Penaeus japonicus | reverse complement strand
TTTTTTATGTACAGCATTTCATTATTATATCTATGAATGTGGATTATTTTAGATTTGAGACATTTGTGATTTAATGCAAATCATCATCTTGTCAGGGATTCCTTATGACGTGATTTTATATTAATAAGGGTGAGAAAAATTATGGTAATTGTTACGACAAATTTCTTTTTCATTGCTGTTAATTTTTTCTACTGTTATTCTTATCAGTTTTCTTAGTATTGTTAGTTTTGTAAGTGCTATATTAATATTTTTTAATAATTTTTATTATTACTATCATCATTTTTATTATTACTAGCATTGTCATCCTCATCCTCATACTCATCCTCATCCTCCTCCTGCTCCTCCTCCTCCTCCTCCTCCTCCTCCTCCTCCTCCTCCTCCTCCTCATCATCATCATCATCATCATCATCATCATCAATAATCTTCCATCATCATCAATCATCATCAATCATCATCATCATCATCAATCATCATCATCATCATCATCAATCATCATCATCATCATCAATCATCATCATCATCAATCATCATCATCTTCTTCATCTTCTTCCTCATCATCCTCATCCTCATCATCATCATCATCATCATCATCATCTTCATCTTCATCTTCTATTATTATTATTATTATTTTTATTATTATTGTTATTGCTATTATTATTATTGTTGTTATTATTATTATTATTATATTATGTTAATTTACATTTTAATATTATTGACATTATTGATTTTGATATTTTATTATTTATATTATTAGAATTATTAATATTATTAGAATTATTATTATGATTAATATTATTATTTTGTTATTGTTATCATGCTGCTGCTTCTATTTGTTATTATTTTACTCTTATTACTATTATTGATATTATTACTATTACAACTTTAACAACTACTACTGCTGTTACAAGTATTACTAAATCTACAACAACAACTACTACTACTACTACTATTAATATTATGGTTACTGCTACTACTGCTACTACTACTACTATTACTGCTGCTACTACTATTGCTACTACAACAACTACTACTACTACAACAACAACAACTACCACCACTACTACTACTACTACTACTGCTACTACAACAGCTACTACTACTACTATTACTACTACTACTGATACTACTACTACTACTGATACTACTAATATTACTACTACTACTACTGATACTACTAATATTACTACTACTACTACTACTGATACTACTATTACTACTGTTATTACTACTACTATTACTCCTACTGTTATTAGCACTACTATTACTACTACTATTCCACTATTAAAACTACTGTTATTACTAATACTATTATTATTACTACTATTGTTATTTGTATTGTTACTACTATTGTTACTACTGCTACTATTATTTCTACTATTACTACTACTATTATTATTCCTACTATTATTACTACTACTGATATTACTACTATTATTACCATTGTTGTTACTACTAACACTACTACTACTACTACTACTGTTATAAACTACCATTATTATTTCTATTATTATTATTAGTACTACATTTATTACTACTATTACTATTACTACTACTACTGTTATTACTACTATTATTACTACTATTATTACTACTATTATTACTACTGTTATTATGACTACTATTACTATTACAATTCGTAGTAGTAGTACTACTACTACTACTGTAATTACAACTACTGTTATTACAACTACTACTACTGTTATTATTATTAGTAGTAGTATTAGGACTACTACTACTACTACTACTACTACTACTACTACTACTACTACTACTACTACTACTACTACTACTACTACTTTTATTTACTGCTGTTATTACTACAACTCTTATTACTACTACTATTTTTACTATCATTACTACTACTATTTTTACTATCATTACTACTACTATTTTTATTATCATTACTACTACAATTTTTATTATCATTACTACTATTTTTACTATCATTACTACTACTATCATTACTACTACAATCACTATTACTACTATTATTGCTACTACTATTATTACTACTACACTACTACTACTATTATTACTACTACACTACTACTATTATTAATATTCCTATTACTACTACTGTTATTACTACTACTATTATTATTACTACTACTATTATTATTACTTCTATTATTATTACTACTACTATCACTGTTACCACTACTATTGTTATTGTTATTACTATTACTATTTCAACTACTACTACTACAACAATTACTATTACTACTATTATTACAACTACAATTACTACTACTACTACTACTGAATTATATTCAACACTTATGACTTTTATCATTGTTGTCATTATTGCCTTAATTACTATTTAAAGTGTCAGTATATAAAGAAGAAATCTTACTTAGATGCACATTTTTTTTCCAGAGTGAGCACAGGATGCCGCTAGGAGTAGCACAGACTTTCTCGCCATGCTGATGGACCAGGAGCCAGTGAGCTTATTCTCCCCATGGGCTTCATACGAGCTAGGCACATCTCTACTAAACAAACA
>BOPN01000851.1:82500-85423 GCA_017312705.2 Penaeus japonicus | reverse complement strand
GGCGGCGGCCATGATCCTGTTGCAGATCAAGGTCTAGTGGGCGTGGTTTTAAGGCAGGGGAAGGGTGGAAGGAAGAGAGTTAGGAAGAAGAGGGAGAGGAGGGCGATGGAGAAGGAGAGAGAGAGGGGGGAAGGGGAAGGTTTCATAGAACTAAACCAGGTGTTGGAAATATTTCTGTATAAAGGGGGGAGGGGAGTTGGGTGTGTGTGGATTGGGGGGGGGGGGGGAGAATAGTTTAGGACGAAAGCGAAGGGAAGGAAAGGGAGGGGGAAGGTGACATTCGCAGTTACTTACCTCGGGAATGGACGTCATCTTGTTGCCGTTGAGGAAAATCCCGGTGGGGAGAGTGCCGGAAAACGCCCCCGGGGAGATGTCAGCGATGTCACAGTCGTCCAAGTAGAGCACCCACGGTCTGCGACAGGGGAGGGGGGAGAGGGGAAGAGGCGAAGATGGAGAAGGGCGAGGTGAGGGTAAAAGCAAGGAGAGGAAAGAAGAGATAGATGGAAAGCGATGATTCATTAGTTTCATATCAATATTGAGGCTTTTGTGATTGTTCTTTCATAGTTTCCAGAAGTCTGTTTCAAAGTTTTGATTGCGTGTCAGGTTTTTTATTGATAGAACTCCTACATTAATGTCTTTGGCTAGTAATCCTCTGACTTGGGACCGTCGTGTGATACTTGTCGTGGGTCCAAACGATATGAACTCGCTCGTCATGTATTTCATTGTTACAACCTTGGATATTGTCATTGCATCCTTGTCCCTCGTAATAAATGTACGATCTTTAAAACTATATCTCAGAGGCAAAATGCACGTGCACGCACTTGCAAAAACAAAACACACACACGCAAACACACACACACGCAAACACACACACACACACACACACACACACACACACACACACACACACACACACACACACACACACACACACACACACACACACACACACACACAAATAAATAAATAGATAAATAAATAAATAAATAAATAAATAAATAAAAGAACTCGTTACCTAAGACAACAGCAAAGAAAAACAAACGCTATAACTTTTCGACTTCATTATTCGGTGGGACAGCAGTGTGCCTTCGCTCTTTATCTTCTGTAACACTTTTTTAGCGTTGCTCTGGGTGATAAACACACTTCTTAAGCGTGTTTATCACCCTGAACAACGCGATTTAGCTCCTCGTCCACAGCCTCTCGCAGTTTGTCCGAGTATATATATTTTAAGGAGAATTTTGAGAGAGACAGAGGGAGAAAAAGAGAAAAGAAGAGAAGGAGAGAGGGAGATAGAAAGGAAGAGAGAGAGAGAAATATATATATATATATATATATATATATATATATATATATATATAGAGAGAGAGAGAGAGAGAGAGAGAGAGAGAGAGAGAGAGAGAGAGAGAGAAAGAGAGAAAGAGAGAGAGAAGGCGGGAGGTGGGGAGAGGGAGAGTGGGAGAAAAAAGCGAGAGAAAGGAGAGAAGAGAGAGGAGGAAGAGGGAAAAAGCGAGAGAGGGTGAGAAAGCGTGTGTGAGTTAGTGCATATATATGTATGCATGTGTATGTGCTTGTACCTGTCCCTTCACGTGCGTGCGAGTATGTTTGATAGACCTGAATAACCTGTCCTGCTTTTTTTTGTTTTACTTTTTCTACGTGTATGTAAAGATCCGGTTTTATATATAAGTGAAGGTCGGTTATAACGGTATCTCGCATCAAGAATCGCAGCGCCTCGACACTTAGGCAAGCAAGCAAGCACCTCCCATGATCGGAAATAAAAAGCACAAGTTGGATTTCAAAGGTAGAGCAAGCAAGCACGTAGGGGAGAGGAAGACTGGGGACATGGGAGATGGGAGAAATAGGGTGGAGGGAGAGGGGGAGAAGGGGGAGGAGGAGGGGGGGTTAATTTCTCACAGGCGAAAATCTCCCCGTGACGTCACGTTATAGGCGTTAATCTGCGTCCTTCGTTATTGTACCACGGGAAGGTTGGATAACTGAAGGGGAGAGAGAGAGGAGTTGAGGGAGAGATGAGTCTCCTAACAGCAATCTAGAGCTTCAAAATGATTATATATTAGTGATAATGTTTAAAACTGGTATTTCGATTTTTATTTTATTTTGCATGCCTAAGATTCGAGTTCCAGTTTGATTTTCTCTCTCGTTCTCGTCTTCCCCTCCCCCCCTTTGTCTCTCTCTCGTTCTCGTCTTTCCCCCTTTCTCTCTCTCTCTATCACATTCTATCCTCTTTCCATCTCCATATTGTCCTTCATTTGTTTATCTCTTTATCTAAGATATAAAATTCTCTTAAATCAGACAAGCCCCGCATGCCAGTCGATGAAGTAGAAGTTTAAGAGTATAATTTGCAGCGAAATTTACGGTTTTATATTATAGTGTTCTCAAAGCAAGATATTTTTCAGACACCGAGTCAGATCTGCGTTGCGATTTGAAATGTAACTTAATTGTTATTGTTATCCATGTTCTTTCTTCTAATTCAATTTTTATTTTTGATTTTTCTCTCGATGTTATCTAAACTAATAGTTTCTGCATAATTTTTACCTTCTATGATATTGCTCTTTACCCTCTATGATATCGCTTTGGAAATGGATCAGGTGATGATGCGAATTATGCAGAATTGTGCAGGTTTAGGTAGGCGACCGGCGCAGAGATGAAATGTCTATAAATTTATTCGGCGAGTTTGAGAGGAGTAAAAGCATTGTAAATGAATCTTTTGATCGATAAACTCGATTCGACCACCTGTTCCGCGACCGTAATTTGCATTGTAAGAGATGGACCAGCTGGCCTTCTGTTGCCCGAGGGAACCGCCCGCCGTTGGGGAATCCCTCCTACCCCCTCTTTTGTCTTCTCTCTTTCGGTATGCATTCTCTTCTTGCATCTTCTATCACTTTTCTCTCTTGCCTCATCTTTCTCT
>BOPN01000851.1:70000-72500 GCA_017312705.2 Penaeus japonicus | reverse complement strand
CGGGGACGACGGCGGCGACAGGGGGGGGGGGGGGTTGTCTTTGGCCGGATAGTAGGGTGGAGAGGGGAGGGGAGGCGAGGGTCTGCCTTATGTCTCTTTCTTCTTCTTCCTTATCCCATCCCTCCACTTCTTCCTTCTCGTCTTCTTTTTATCCTTCTCCTCTCCCCATCCTCCTTTTCGACTGTTTCCTCTCGCTCACTCTGCTGTTTTTCTTCATCCTGTCACTCCTTTGAATATTTAAACGAAAATCTTTTCTTCCTCACTCTTATCCCGTCATCTTCCCCTCCTCCTCTCCACTCTGTTCCTCGCCTTCATCACCATTAATCGCCATCTTCACTCTCATCCACGTATTTTCCCTTCTGTTCCCTCTTCCTGTCCATCCTATAACCTGCCCTCATAGTCCGCATGCCTTGCAGTCTGCGCCGGTTGCGGGTGGTCGCAATTACTCATATCATCTGGTGTTAATTCGTCAGACTTATTTCTTTGCGCATCAACCTCATTATACGATGATTATTATTGTGCCTCGTTATGCAGCTTGTGTTAAACGGGTTTGTTACTGTTCCTTGGGATTGCAATGAATTCTTGCATACTCATAATTCTGTACTGGATTACCTTCGATAAAAGGAGACATATTATATTTATATATCACACACATACACACACAAACACACGCACGCACGCACGCACGCACACACACATATATATATATATATATATATATATATATATATATATATATATATATATACATATATATATATGTATATGTATATATATATATATATATATATATATATATATATATATATATATATATATATATATATATGTGTGTGTGTGTGTGTGTGTGTGTGTGTGTGTGTGTGTGTGTGTGTGTGCGTGTGTGTGTATGTGTGTGCATAGTGCGTGTGTGCGTTCGGTAGTGTTATTATATACATTATGTAAGAATAATATAGCACGGTACTTCTATAATGTTCCTGAGTAGATGACATAAACTAACCTATTTTCCTATTTTTGCCCGACTGTCTTTGTATTTTATTAATGGTTTAATGGAACGTTCATTAATTCAGTCTTAAGATGCCATGCGAAATTTATGAGACTGCTAATATGGCCACTGACACTCAGGCTTTACGGCAGTATATACCAGTTCTTTCTTCGTCTCCTCCTCCTCCTCCTCCTCTTCTTCATCTTCTTCCTTACAATTACTTGGGTTTATGTTGTCTAATTTCCGAGAAATTCCACGAGAGAGGTTGCAGTTTCCATTCGTTTTATACAGCAGATCATTTTCTCAGTCATCATCATCTATTTTCCTCTTCTTTATTGTCAGCACTCCTGATTATTTCGACGAGTTACCTGAGAAGTGTTTTCTAGGCGGTCTCGTATCGGATCTAGTAAATAAACAAAGTTAGGTTAATATATTGATTTCCTTGAAATCATTCTCCGGTTTACTTACAAGTCATAGTTGCACATTCCACAAGACCGTGAAATATGAATGCACACTAATGAATGAGTATATATATATTTTTTTTCTTTTGGGAAACAAAACCCAACACACGTGCTTTGAGATGTACAAATTGCGCGTCGTTTTGTAATCCGGTGTCATGTATCACACCAAGAAACATGATTTTGCATTCGGTGATCGTGCACGCAATGCATTGTTGTGATATTGATAACATAACGCGTTTTGGTTTTTGATATGTGATGTTTATAGTCGAATTTTGTGTTTGTTTTAATTGAATATGGGTAATATCTTGAAGGTACATGATGGAAGGAGCAGAAAAGTAAATACAAGAAGAAAATATAGAGAAAAAATACAGAGAAAGATAACCAAGAAAATAAATGTATATTAATATCACATTGCATTAGTTTACAGTTTTTCCAACTAGTTCTTTATTTGTTCAAGGCATTTGCGGTAAAGCGGTAAATCAGAAAATAAATTAAGCGGTAAATAAGAAATGAAGTGAAAATTAAGCCAAAGCGATTATTACGATATTGAATTTCTAATGTAACCAAGGGCGTAAAATGTCGGTGTCTGGTATGTAAATTCACGAAGAAAGTAACTCGTATCCTTAATTTCCTTTGAAATTTTTTGAATCAAAAGATTTCTGAAAATGACGATGTCGGAATTTGTTTGCTATGTTTTTGTCATTATTTCGCCATTTGCGGTCGTGTTGACGAGGCGTCGGGGAAACAGGAGCGTAAACAACGAACATTAAAAAGCGGCGGAGTCGTAAATGTTTACTGTCCGCGTCAGAATTTCAGGCTGTGGTGAAGACCGCAGGACTTTGATTATATACATATAAGATTTTAAAAGCTATTTTGCTTGTCTTTGTTCGCTTGCAAGACTTTATTTTGCCATTTCTCCTTGGTAGATGTGCCTGGCGGATTACGTAAGGCATAATTACTTCCTAATTTTTAGTGATGTACAGTTAAGCTTTTTTAAAAATGAGTATGTTTGCAACAGACATATATCCTACAAGCACCTAAGCGTTTGATTATA
>BOPN01000851.1:52500-65000 GCA_017312705.2 Penaeus japonicus | reverse complement strand
GAAACTATTAGTTCATTGTCGGGCTGAGATAGGGACTGGGTGGGTAGGTGTGCGTTGGGGGAGGGAGGGGGGAGGAGTTCATGAGCGAAAGAAAGACACACACACACACACACACACACACACACACACACACACACACACACACACACACACACACACACACACACACACACACACACACACACACACACACACACACGAAGAGGGAGACAACCAGAGAGGGAATGATAGAGATAGATAGAGATGAAGATGGAGAGACCCAGACATGGACAGGAGGAAGGCGTTGGCGAGACGGTAAGTGTGTTTTGGTGTTTCTGAAAAGGCATACGGCGGCGGTGGCGGCGGCGGCGGCGGAGGCTACTTCCCACCACGCCCGCTGTGGAGAGGCATTCCTCAAGGTTCGGTTCGGGGAGGGCGGTCTCGGGTGGGAGGTGTGGGGAGAGGGAGGATGGGGTAAAAATGGGAGAGAGGGAAGAAGGGAGAGAGAGAAAAGGCAGAGAGGGGTAGAAAGAAGGGGGAGAGGGAGATATATAAAAGAAGAGAAGTAGAAAGAAGGGAGAGAGGGAATTGAAAAAAACGGAGAGAAATAGGAAGAAAGAAACAAAATGATACAGGGAGTAAGAAGTAGAGAGAAAGGAGAGAAGAGTAGGGAGAAGAAAGAAGAGAGAAAAGGAGAAGGAAGGAGGAAGAGAGGTGACAAGAGAAGGAACAGTAAGAATAAAAAAAGAAAATCTATAATTAAAAACAGAGGGGGGAGAAGGAGAAAGAGAGAGAGGTGGGATGAATAAAAGAACTAGTTAGAAAAAATAGTGTTGTGGGAAAAAGAAGAAAGAGAAAAATAGACAGAAAATGCTGTGCTCTCTCATAGCTAGACATAGTTTCATTTCCACCTCAAAAGGAAAATGTGACGTCTGCATTGTGTCATTATCTTGCCAGTCCTTGAGTGCTGTATCTCAAGGCAACAAAATACTTCTCATAGTCGCATGAATCAGCCTCGGGCGTAGAAAGCTTGCAGAATTGTACGTGATGTGTGGAATATACTTCGGGATTGGATTTTCATAAGAGTCATGGAATTTAGAGGGAAAGACAGACGGACAGAGAAGAGAAGAGAAGAGAAGAGAAGAGAAGAGAAGAGAAGAGAAGAGAAGAGAAGAGAAGAGAAGAGAAGAGAAGAGAAGAGAAGAGAAGAGAAGAGAAGAGAAGAGAAAAGAAAAGGAGAGGGTGCAGGTGCTGTGCAATACGAGAACCTATTTCGATATTTATTATGAATACACACTCGTACCTGAGCTAATATCCTTGGGCGAGGGGCGGCCGAACCCACGCCTCCATTACGCCATGTAAATAAGGCATCAGCATCTGTAGTCGTGTTCCGTATCGGCATGCTGATGCTGCTGGTGATCTCCATCGCCGCTTATCTCAAGGTGATGCTCCGCCCGGAGCGAATTGGATACGATCGCCAGCCCGTGTTTCGTTTGCATTCGCTAACTAGCATTGCGAACCCCTCGCTGTGTTATATCGAGTTTGGACCATTATTTTGTACTTTATTAACCCCTCCCCTTCTCTTTCTTTCTTTCTCTCCCATCCCTCGTCTCCCCCTCATTACCTATCCTGCTAATGAAATCTTATGAGCTTTGGGCGTGGTGGATGATGATGATATCTGCATGAGGACGCGATGCCGAAGTGAGCTTCGATATTTCTCAATCAATCCGTCCTGCAGAGCTTTAGACGGCAGAGCAACAGCCACCTCAAAACAAGAACAGCGGCAGCAGAAAGCTTGTTACAAACCCGTTTTTCATCTTTATCTTTTATGGGGATATAGAATATTTCAAACTATATCGTAATGAACTTACTTCCTAATGAGGAGCCCTCAAGGGGCCAAGTGGTATTTCGGGGAAGGATACCTGTTCTAACGTTGTATAAATCCTTTTGTACCCTAGGAAGATATATATATATATGTGTGTGTGTGTGTGTGTGTGTGTGTGTGTGTGTGTGTGTGTGTGTGTGTGTGTGTGTGTGTGTGTGTGTATGTGTGTATGTATTTATATGTTTATATGCATTTGTATATATACACACATACATACACACATGTATACATATACATACATACATATACGCATACACAAAACATATACGCATACACATGCACATATACATATACATGCACATGCACATGCACATGCACATACACAGGCAGATACACATACATATAAATATACATACACGTATACATACATACATACACATATACGTACATATATGCATGCATATATATATATATATATATATATATATATATATATATATATATATATATATGTATATATGTATGATGTATGTATGTATGTATGTATATATTCATAGTGAAGTATGTAATATGCAAGTGGCGTGAGCAGGGAGCTTGTTCTCGGAAGAAGTTCCTTCTGGGCAGCAGGATGGATTCGTAATAACGACGTTGGCAGTGGGCATGGTGATAATTGCCTCTAATTGTTTAGTTCTTACCTTGCTAATTGAATCATTATTTAATTTAGGAGATTACTTTTGATTTGTTCCTAACCGCACTCTTATGATTTTCCTGGCTATGGTCCATCCCTTCCTTTTTTATCATGATAACGAGTATTGCAGAGTTGCATCGTGGCAGATCGTAATTACAGTAAACCCTGGCGCCAGCTGCCGTAAATTAATCAAGATTTGAAATGTTGCGACCTCCGCCAAGTCGTCTTATTCCAGAGCTTTTTGTGTTGCCTTTCGGTTGGCTCTCTATGGTTTAGCGTCCCTTGAGGCAAAGGTTGATTATGGACTTTAATGGACTCGTAGAGAGAAGATGGTTGTCTGGTGAAGTCGGATGATTGACAGGTGTCTGCCGAGGGGTGATTTGCCCCCCCCACCTCACCCCACCCCATACGACCCCCTTCTCGCCCCCACTCCTTCCATCCTAGTTGCGTGATGTGATAGATGGTCTTTGACGCAAGAGCAGTGTTGCTGATAGAAAAATGGGTGCTCTGTCCGTTGCAGGAATTGATTTGTTGAGATTTTATTCTGATATATTAATTCATTTTTTCGTGTATATTTTCTTTTTTTTTTCTTTTTTTTTCTTTGGTAATATCGATCTTGCTTTCGTTATGACTGATTGCATTGTGGTTATTGCTAATGGTGTCTCTATTGCCATTACTCTTACTTGGATTAGTAATGCTCTTTTGTATGCTAGTATTACTACTGCTCTTTTGTTCTACTGTTATTGTTTTTGTCATTATCTCTCCCGCTGACGATATGCGCGTCCTTTTTTATCACAAGAAAAAAAAACATCCGTATTCTTGTCACTGATTTTTTTTCTTCTCATTCCTTTGATTTGTACGCACACTCCCCCGTGCCCAGACAGCAAAATAAGAACTAATGTATATGGATTTCTCCGAAAGTCTTTCCTTGATTAGGGACCAGAATATATCACGTGATAAGCTTCGATCTCTCCTAACAAAGGTACTTGAGAATTATTTTTCTTTGTTTGCCTTTTACTTTCCACCTGGAGGGTACTTGGAAATCAAACTCTATTTGTTTTTATTGTTTTATATAGGCTACTGATCTCGTGGAACGATGAACTGTGTTGAAGGATTTGTTTTATTAATCATATCATGTTTATAATTAGCTCTGTGCATTTTGTTCTGTTTTTACATTTATGTAAGTCATGAGACTATTTCATAGCTAATGGCTCTATTCATTAATGTGTAAGCAGTCCTATTTCCATTACTTGTTTATTAATTTATTTACTTGCTATTGGCGATGGCACGGCGAGGTTCGAAGGAAACCGCCTTTTAGTCGTCCTCCTCTTCTTAGGGATAACCTTGTGTGTCCAGCGGCGGGTGTGACGTGAATGAGGGATAGAGGATTGAGGATGGTGATTATGTCGCCCTGTGTCCTCCTTCTCGGTGGCTGGGACGTGGTCGGTGTCCTACTGGGGAGCGGGAAGAGGAGAAGGGTCTTGTTTTGATGCCTCGAAGTGAAGTGTTTGCTCATGGCTGTGGGCTATGTGCTATGAGGGCTATGGGGCATATACTGTTCTCTTGGTTGTAGGTTTCCTGCCGAGGGTTATGTATGCTGTAGGCTGCAGCTTGCTTCCTGTGCCGTTTGCGATGGGCAGTGGTATCCGACTTGGCTGTGGACGCGTGAGTCAGTTGATTCGTGGGTGATTAAGCCAGGTCGCTGTTCGATTCAAGATTCCAGCGAGGAAGAAGTCGGAACGAATGAGCAATTAGACCTTCCTTCTTACTTCCGTCTTCCGCGGCGGTAATCTTCAGTAATCAGCGGGCTCCCGCACCATTTTCCCGGCTAATGTCGATGTACTTGTCCCCTCACCCTCCCTCTCCCTCTCCCTCTCCCTCTCCCTACCCTCCACTTCAACCTTCTTTTTCTGTCTTAATCCTTTTCTCTTCTTTCCTCTTCTCGTCTTTTCTTATGTATCCTCTTCTGTTCTCCTCTTCCTTTCCTTCCTACAGTTTCTCCCTCCAGTCCTTCCTTATTCTTTCTCACTCCTCTTCTCTCTCCCTCACTCTCACCCCCCGTTTCCTTCCCTCCCTCCCTCCCTCCCTCTCTCCACCCTTCCCACAGGAGTCTGACGTAGCAGTCACGTATGCGAGGACGAGACCAAGGACGCTCCCGAACAGGATGGGAGGGAGATGGAGGAGGAGGAGGAGAAAGGAGAAGAAGAAAAAATAAAAGAAGTAGGAGAAGGAGAAGAAAGAGAGGAGTAGGAGGGAGGGGGTTGTTCGGGGGTAGGGGAAATGTGGAAGATAAGGGCGTTGATTGGGTTGGAGAGGGAGGGAGAGAAGGGGGTAAGGGGAAGCTAGGGGAGTCAGGGGTGGTGGGGGGGGGGTCGCTACAATGGGTATTCACGCGGCCGGAATGTTTTCCTTTTCTCTCTGTGCAAACAAGTTATGAAGTGCGAGCGAGGGATGCGTGGTCAAGGGATTGCGTAATGGGGGAGTAGGAGGGGGAAGGGGGGAAGAGTGTGATGGTTGAGGTAAGGGGAAGGGGAAGGGGGGAGGGAGAAGGAAGGGGAGGATGGACGGTTGAGGGGAGACTGTTTATGTTTTGATCTGATACCGTCAGGTGGCTTACCTGCTGGTTCGTCTGCTCCGTAGAGGGTATGGAATGGGTGGGAGGGTGAAGGGGAGAGACAGATAGAGGAAGAAATAGGTGAGAAAGAGCATCTTTCTCTTTCATTCCCTCTATCTATCTATCTATCTATCTATTTTTTTCCTCTTTATCTTTCTCCTTCTGACGGAGGGAGGAAGGGAGGGAAGAAGAGGAGAGACAGATAGATGGAGAAGTGGTGGGAAGGTCAGTGCGAAAGAGAGAGAGAAAAAGAAAGAAACAGAGAGACAGGTAATAGAGGGAGGGAAGGGGGGGGGAGTAGGGAAGGAGGTAGAGACGGAAAATGAGGTTCGTTGTCAAGTTGATTGCAAACGATGAAGTGTGCGAGCAAAGCGCCGATGATTGCGGCTAACGCACTCCTTAAAGATTTGCATCTGGCGCTTGAGTTGTATAATGTATTCCAGTTCATTCTCGTGGTGCGATAGCTGGGCTGAAGAAAATTATCTAAATGGCCATTCCGAGGTACAAGAGCCCCTTCATCTCTGTTGAAACGAACGAGTCTTGCTCTCGAGTGGAGATACACTGCATTCAGTCCGCGGCGCACAGACACCCCGCTGATCACCCTGGAGATAGCCCAGCTTGCCTCCTGCGATGGCAGCCGGGAAATGCGAATGGAACATGCACCGAGGGCAGCTGATCAACTCCTAGGGTAACGTAGCCTTGTTCGAGTCAACGTGCGCGCTCACATGATCGCCTCTCCTTCTCCTACATACGGACGCGCTTGCTTGCGTAGTATGTGTCGGAGGCCCAAGGAAAACCTCCGTGACCGATGATTCCCTGTATGTGCAGCGAGAGAATAGATTTGATATTGTGAGACTCGTTTTATTTTCTGTACACCCCGGAGGCGCCAGGGTTTTCGGAGGCCAGTGATCTTTCTCCATCCCTCTTAACCTCAATGAAGACTATTAAGACTGCTGGAAATGTCCTCATGTCTTGCGTACAAGGTGGAAGGAGCAGGGGATAGGGGTAGGGTAAGGGGGAAGCAGCGACAACCTTTTACCAAAAAGGGATCAAGCCTCCCTCCCCCTCTTTTCTCTCCTCTCTCCCCCTCTTTATCCATATATATTTCCTTCCCTCTTTCCCTCCCTTCCTCCTTTCTTCTTTTTCCCGCTCCCTTCTTTCTCTGCGCAATATGTAGGTTTATTGTTTCGACGTGCATTCCTGTGGCTTAGTGTACACACTTGAGGCATGATTATCGAAACTTATCCTTGTGGTTTTCCGTGTTTCCCTACTCCCCCCACCGCCCCGTTTCCTTCCTCCTTTCCCATTTCCTCTGAATAATCCTCCTCCTCCTCTTATTCCTCCTCTATTCCACTGCGCCTCATGAGGGGGGGGGGCAGTCTTGCGTTGCTTTGCATGCTGAAACAAAAAATAGTTGTTTTTTTTCAGTGCACGATAGTGATGCTGACATTTGCTATTAAGATCATAGTACTAATGGCGGTAATATATGCAACATTAGAGCTTTTTGTGGGTAAAGGGAGAGTATAGGCTTAGAACCCCTACCCAGTTAAGACCCGCTTGTTCTGATGCGGCGGCCTTGGACGAATTTCTTGACCCAAACAAGGGGCTGCTTGATTTATCATGCGTCAAATAATATACTACACTCTTGTACTATATAGGACCTGTACGGTGCAGTGTTCCGTGTATATGGCGCTGTTACTCCATATACTGCGCTTATCAGACAGGTATGCACACAGCCTTAACACATCAGGACAGGTGAGGTTAGGCACGAGATCGTAGATAGCACCATAGGTTCGTCTCATAGTTTAGTATATTCTGTAAAATGCAAATATTTAATACGATTAAGAATTGTGAACTATAAATGTTTTCAAGTCGAATATTTAATAATACAGATATGAATTCTAAGTGAGGACGTTTTTATTCCAAAAAACTATTTGGCCAAGATTTTACATGTCAAATCTGTATAGTATGTAAAGTTCAGTCCTTTGTGCTGGAGGTTCGAGCATTTGAGGGAGTTAGCAGTTGAACAAAACACCGGATTAATTTATATACGAGTTGTTTAGACCAGGTAGAAGTGATATTTCAAAACCGACTTACGATTATTCCTATTAGATATTTATCCCGAAAAATAGAAAATATTTAATTGTTTTCTTTTTTGACCATGACATACGCAAACAAATATCAATGATGATACATAATGAAAAAAGAAACATAATTAATATACAGAACAAAAGGATAAAGTACCATGATCTATTCTGGTTGACACTTGTATCCCCCTCGTTAGACACAGTGTTGTCTGGTTGATAGATGGTGGCAGCCGGTGCGAGGCGATGGCCGGACCTGATAATTCCCATCGCCATAGAGATCGTTGGCAACAGGACAATGTGCATTATGATGGATATGTTTATCCAAGCTGTCTTGTAAGTGCGTGATCTTATTTATTCATCTCCCTTCCTCCCTCCTTCCCTTTCTCCCTTACTTCCTCCTCTCCTTCCCTCCCTTCCTCTCTCTCTCCCTCCCTCTCTCCCTGTCGAGTAAAGAGGATAAACGAGTATATATAGTTAAGGGGGTTCGTGCTGCGGCTGTTGTTAAACTGTCTTGTTAAAATTGAAAGATGTAAAATGTATGCTCTTGGGGGTTCGAATGAACTTTTTTACTCTTCAAAGGATGACCAACGAAGTTCTTGATTATTGATATTAATGTCAATGTGTTAGCATTGAGATTCCGGGATAAATTTTAGTCATATTCATGCATGCCTTTTCCTTTTTGGATAGGATCTCTGCGCTGTCCGAATATCACGAAAGCAATTCGGTTTATATTGTATGTCAATATATTTTCCGTGGATTAACCTTGGATTCCTGAGGTCGATTTTCAAATGCGTTTCACCTTTTCCGATTAAGGAAGGGCAGATAAGAGTTAAGATTAACGGCTCCAGTCTCTCGCAAATTGCGATCTCACTAGAACGGAAAAGGACAGAAAATAAAGACAAAAAAATCTGTAGCTCTGTGTATCTCCATGGTTTGATTGGAGAAATCTTGGAAGAGACGATTCATCGCAGACAGAAACTCATCTTAGGGTTTGTCTTCTGATTTTTTTCCCGTGTAGGCGAAATTGTCGAGTGTGACCTTTGAGAACGTCTCTCTGAGGGTCACGGGACCCTCACTCTGCCCCCTCATCCCTCTTGATGACAGGCGGTACCATGTAGAGGCATTCGTGTGATTGTCTCCCGCCGTCGCAGTAGCACGAACACATGCGGGGAGCTTGTCGGCGTGTCTGTGACGGAGGAAGAGTGACGTGGAGCGAGAAACTGTCTTGCCGCATTCTCATTTTCTTTCCTTCCTTTATTTTACCTTTCCTTATTTCCGTCCTACCTCCCTTTACCTTATTCCCCTTTATTCATTTCCCTCCCACTTCCCTTCCCCATTTCTCTTTGTTGCTTTCCCCTTCCTCTAACACCCTTCTCCTATTCCCGCTCCTGCCTCTCTCGAAGTCGCCCAGTCCGTGTTTCGGTCGTCCGGTTCGGCTCCTTTAAAGGCGGACAAGGAATTCTACTCGTATGGTAATGAAGGGATCCGAGCAAGGTCAAGGTGGAGGAGGCCTTTCTTTCTCCCGTCAAGGTCGAGGGGAGATTCACGCCCTTCCGACGACCACGCCCCATACGGTGGGCGTGGAGAAGGGAGGGGGACTATTGTTGGGGCTGGCGGAGACACTGGTGGGTTTTGCGGCGGGGAGAGAGGGGGAGAGAAGGGAAGCGGGAGAAGAGCGAGAGGGTGAAGAGAAGGAATGAAGGGAAGAAAGAAAGGACGGATGGAAAGATGGGTATAGAGAGGGAGAGGGAGAGGGAGAGGGAGAGGGAGAGGGAGAGGGAGAGGGAGAGGGAGAGATCAGACCAGAGCATGAAAAATGGCAGCTTATGTACGAGTCCCTCTATTTCTAGCTCGTGTTGATGAGCTTCGGCAGCGTGGCTGAAGGAGCGGCCTTGGAGATCTCAGTCCCGTAGTCATCCTTTTTTTGCTGAACTGATGTTTCAGTTGATGTTACTAACTAACTACCAAAGTGGTTATTAGAGTCTGTAATTTCCGTGTAGTTAGGCGGCGTATGGTAATGTTTGGCAATTTATTGTGGCCAAATTGCAGTGTGCAGATGCATGAAACCGCGATCATCTTTGCAAATAGAGTTGTCAGTCATACGACGGTCACTATGGGTGTGGAACGGTTGCCATTGATGAACTGAAATGGTTGATCCTAATCTTGGGGAAATGATGATTGTGTGTTTAGCTGTAATGGGATTGTTGTGAGTACGGGAAGTGAAGGTATGGAATTGAAAATTGTTGGGGGAGGGTGGATGGTAGAGGTAATATTCATGCGGTGGGATGGAATTCAAGGTGGCGAGCAAGATAACATCGATGATGGTAATGATAATAATTATAAGGAAGACAATGAAATTCAATTGTGTACCGCATTTTTCTTACTGATTATGCTCTGCGGTCCATTTTACCAAAATCTGTCATTTGGCTTAATACAGTAGCGGATAAGTAAAGTTTATATTAAGCTATATAATTTCAATAAAAGGTAATAATGATAATAACAACTACAATTACCTTTACATCGTAACTATAGCACAACGAAATTATTCCAGTCAGAGCTGATGTCAAAGGAACTAAATTCGATCTTCAGACTAAATTCCATTTGATGTACCTCTCCCTCCCCCTCCCCCATCCCGCCCCCATGCCAGTCGGCCAAATAAAGACCGATCTCTGTTGAGGAACGGCGGGACGTCTCTGCTATTTGGCTTGATGGCCTGAAACGGGTGGGATTATTTTTACTCCTTTTAAGGGGGTCTTGTTTGGGCCGTTATTTCGCTTCGGTGACGTCATTGTCCTGATGTTTGTTCTCCCTTTTTGTACTTTTTTTCCTTTTGCGTTTCGTGTTTTCATTTTTTTTTTTTTTTTTATCATTCCTCTACTTTGTTTTTATTCGTTCTTAATACTATTATTGTTATTTTTACTACTGCTATTATCATTATTGTTATTATTATTATTATTCCATTATTATTATTGTTATCATCATTCTTATCAATATTATCATTATAATTATTATTAGTACTATAACCATTAAATTATCACTTCATTATCAATTTCATTATCAATTTCATTATCAATAATTGTAATTTTTACTATATTTTGTATTTATTTATTATTAATTGCATTGTAATTATATTATCATTACTATTGTAATTATTATTATTGCTATTGTTCTCTTATTATTAGCATTAGAATTAGTATTGTTACTATTATTAGCACCATCATTTATAACTGGATTCCCATCCTTCAGCGTCTGCATAGAGACGGGTTTGCCCTTTTTCTTCATTCTATCTTTTGTAAAAAAATAAAATTTCTTACAACCCAGTACCATAAATTCGAGTAATTACACTGATCTAAGAGTGAGATTTGCTTCCCCCATTATCCCAAAATGGGATGGGGAGGACGGTCTAGAAATCCAGTTAGAGCGAGTGATATACAGATAAGAGCGCAAAGGAAAGAGGGAAGGAAGAGAGGGATAGAAAGATAAAGAGGGAGAGGGAGAGAGACAAAGACAGAGAAAGAAAGAATGATAATCGAGGATGCGGGAAAGACAGAAGATAAAGAGATTGCGATCGGAGTGAGTGAGGGCGACTTAGGGCGGTCAAGGCTAATGGGTGTGTATGGGCGTGTGTAAGGGATTGATGTAGGCCAAGGGGTGTGTAAGGAGAGGTAATAATGACTGGTAGAAGATACAGTAAGTGCAGTGCTAGTCTCCGTGAACTGTAGAAAAAAGGTTGTGAGATAGTAGCATAAAAAAAAAAAGTAATGAAGATAAAAAGCAAGAAAAAAAAACATATAGAAGAAGCGGAAAAGACAAAGACTCGACAAAGACACAGTAAGTTGACGGAAGAAAAGGCTACGGGGACACGACCGAGCTCTTGTTACGGAGTGCGAAGTACAAAGTGGCAATGGTCGAGGAAGCGGTGATAAGTCAAGATACTGTCAAGGAAGGTGACACTGGTATCAACTTTAAGACGATTATATACACTTAGACGTGATGAATAGAACCACTTGCCAAACTGAAGTGTTTTTTTAATGCATCGTTGCATGCAACCTCTTTCTCTCTTCTCCCCCTCCTCCTTCTCCTCCTCCTCCTCCTCCTCCTCCTCCTCCTCCTCCTCCTCCTCCTCCTCCCCCCTCCTCCTCCCCCCCCTCATCTTCTTCCGCCTCCTCTTACTCCTTCTCCTTCTCCTTCTCCTCCCCCTCTCCCCCTCCCCCTCTTCCTCCTCTTCTTCCCCCTCTTCCTCCTCCTCTTCCTGTACCTCCTCTTCTTCCCCCTTTTCCTCCTCCTCTTCCTCTACCTCTTCCTCCTTCCCGTCCTCCTTTTCCTCCTCCTCCCCCTCCTCTTCTTCTTCCTCTTCCTGTACCCCCTCCTCCTTCTCGTCCTCCTTTTCCTCCCGTTCCCTCCCCTCGTATTACAAGCAACAGCTTAGTAACATCACAAACCGTACGGTCCTCAGACCTTGCAACCATCTTCATCTTCGTTGTAGTCTCCCGTCCATTGATCCACCCCTTCTCGTAGCCTCGTAGCCACACCCACTTGTGTGCTAGCAAATAACCACGTCCATTGCACAGGTCCTCTCGGCGAGGAACCACGCCCATTGCTCGCCTTCTAGGGGCTCGACCACAGGATTTGCCGTAGACCGCAAAGGACAGGGACTCCTGCTGGGGAATGCGGTACTGTGAGGAATTTTGCTGAGGTGCTGTACTGTTGTCAGGCAGCCAGTTTTGGAGGGAGGCTTGGCTAGTCGCGAAAATTCGTTTCTTATTTTAACGCAAAGATAGTCTTTAGTTTTATCTAGCATTATGAATGTGACTGACTCGTGTTTACTTTCTGTCGTTCTGTATTTGGTTGGTTCGTTGCAAGCTGGACTGGGCAACTTTCGACGGCTTCCCCTGCTCTTCAAGACGGTTCTAGGACTAATTAATGTCATCCTATCGGACATATAGCAGTTGTGGACACACCTGTTTCAAGAGTGACGACAGTGTTTGTTTATGGGACAATTTTTATGTAACAGAGAGAACGAGTTGAATTGCACGGGTAGCTTAATTCAAGTATTTTTAGTCTTGGTTATACGTTTTTTTTCTGTATTAAATCAATTAGAGATGGCAGTATTTTCTAAGCGCGTTCAGTTAAAGTCTTTTTTCGCTTTGTTTGACAGTATGTTATCGAACGACTTCTGATCTCGTTCTTATCGCCGGCCCGAGTCACTTGTCAAATGATTCCTTCGTCGTATCGCGTCGATCAGATGTGTCGTGGTCTCGTTGGATGCGCAGGAACAGGTTGGAACATAGCAACTGTAGCAGCTCT
>BOPN01000851.1:22500-40000 GCA_017312705.2 Penaeus japonicus | reverse complement strand
GAGGCAAGGTCGTACAGGTAGAGTGACCTCGACAGAATCGTATTTTTGCCCTGATTAACCCGCTGCCGCGTGACACGAATAAAGGGTTTTCGCTGCGGGAAGCGCCTGGTTTTGTTTTCAAGAGGCGTTTAATTATCAAACTATCTTACCGGGGTCTGCCTAAAGGAAAAGGAAGAAGAAGAGTAAATAGAAATAAGTGTGTGTGTGTACTGAGATACATATACAGTATGTGAAGGTGGATAGATAGATAGATAGATAGATAGATAGATATACTTGTTTTGTGTGTGTGTGTGTGTATGTGTGTGTGTGTGTGTGTGTGTGTGTGTGTGTGTTTGTGTGTGTGTGTATATATACATACATACATACATACATACATACATACATACATACATACATACATACATACATACATACACATACACACATACACACACACACACGCATACACACACACACACACACACACACACACACACACACACACACATACATATATATATATATATATATATATATATATAAATATACACACACACACACACACACACACACACACACACACAGACATACATACATACATACATACATACATATACATGCATATATGATTACTTCTCTGTATGGGAATTTCTTGTCTTTCGATTACACTTCGACTGCAACCCGTCTCATATATTTTCATTATTGCAATATGATTCCACACTTTCTCGAATGTAATCACTTCTGCTTTGTGATATCCCTCCGTGTCGATTATATCCAATTTTCGATTTCGATTTCACTCCGTCTCATAAAGGACTGTATGCTGCCTTCCCTCGAAGGTAATGCCATTCATAACTCACTCTACCTCCTTTAAGATGCCGCATCAGCTGGGGAGAAAAGCCTCGCTGCACCTGCCACGAGTGTTATCTATTCATAGTAACAGTCGTGACAAAGAATCCTATAAAAAGGATCGGGAGGGTGAGTTATTGTGGTAACGGTTCAAGGCGACATGACTGTGGCGAGAGATACGAAGGTAACTGTGCTTGGTATTTTAATCCGTATTATTATTGTTATTATTATTATTATTTTATTATTTTTCTAGGAGAAGGTTGGAGGGTAAAAAGTATGTTCCGAGCAAACAGATTTTAAAAATTACGTCATTTTTGTTGTCTTTTAATGTATTATTATTATCATGAATATTTATTTTTTCATATTTTTAGGATTGCTAAGTATGCGAATGTACATGCATTAGGTGCATGAGGCTGTAGTATTTTTTTTCTTTCCCTTTTTTGTCCAGCGTAGAGTACGACCTTCTGTGAGGTCTGCTCGTGATGGCGATGACACCCTCCCTTCGGTTTTATCGTCACGCTCGACATGGGTGGCGAAGCCGTTAAATACTATAAAACAAAAAGACAAGTATTTTTTTTTATAATTTTGAGTGATGGAACCTTTTCACGGGCGATAAAATCTTGGGAAAAGATTGGTAATGTTTTAGGTTTTTACAGTAGATTCATTATTTGCAATTTCATTATTTGCTTCGTTTCGCTTCGTTTTTTATCGTTCTCACTTCTATCGTTCTCCTCTGGTCACTACCTACAGCCAGTGTTTACTCGACAGTGCAGACATGTACGGATATTCGAGCACAATAAAGTGTGAGGGTGATATGTAATGATATATGATCAAGTATGAACTCACTGCTGTGGCTAAAGCCGCATTTTTGTCGTGCCAAATCTTGAGCCGAGCTTGAGATATGATCAAGTTCAAGCGTTACGTTATATGGAAACAAATGCAATCGTTTCCTCTGTGTATCAGCGTCCTCAAAGGTCATTTTAGATAGATCTAGAAAAAAAAAAGTTATCAATAAAATTGATACTGTATATATGACACAACTTATATTTGGACTTGAAATCGGGTAGATCGCCAACAAACACGGAAGCATTAGGTGAATATTACTGTCGGTGTGTTGGGGGTTTCATTTGTGCGCAGTACTTATTTGTGCATTTTTTCAACATAGGTCCTTTCAAAAAGGCATTTATAAAGTTTAGAAATGGGCAAGAGAGTGACATAGATGAAACTCGTATTGCGAACCAAAGACTTTCATTTACATATGACGTCACAAGCCACAGTCGAAAAAACGTTTTTGAAAAAACAACAGCCAAACTTGAATTTAACCGCCTTAAGCGCGGCTTGATCAATTACATGACACAAATGCGGCTCATATGTGCTCCGTCTCGCCAATACATGCGGTCTGTCTCCCAGCGTTGTTTGAACAGCTGTCCCAACACGTGTGCCGGCAAATGGGTACCGCAACCGCAAGTTCAGAATGCGTAAGGGCCTGTGGTTGGATTTGAGGTGGTTTTACCGGGCACCTTGCTGTTGGGAGGCGTTGACACGTGAGCTCTCTAATTACCATACGCTTGCCAACATGACCACGCCCGAGGGATACACAAGGGAAGGCTGTTTTTACGGCTATGTTAAAGAGAGGTTTAATTAAGGCATCTACAAGCCCCCCCCCCCCCTCTCTCTCTCTCTCTCTCTCTCTCTCTCTCCCTCTCCCTCTCCCTCTCCCTCTCCCTCTCCCTCTCCCTCTCCCTCTCCCTCTCCCCCTCCCTCCCTCTTCCTTTCCTATGAAATAGAAAAATGTCATGGAAACTCACTTAAAAGTCTTACTCAAACCATTATAGTATCCACACATTTTCGCACTAAAAAAGATATGTATTTGCTTGTGCCTTTTTCCTCGTTGTGGATAACCTTACAACTCTTCCCAATCACTGAATGGATCTCAGCCACAGCAAGAAGGCCTTGGAGTCTCCATCTCACGCACGTTCCTGCGATGCTTGTGAGACGCCGCGCCGCCACGGACCTCCGGGAATTCCTCCTCTTTTCCTCGTGCGAGACATACGAAGAAAAAGAATTTTGAGAAAAAACAACAACAAAGAAATGAATAAGAGCAACGCACCTTTTTCTGTTCCTTTTCGAGACAAAGGAGACGGTTTTGATGTGAGGTATATGACGAACGGTAGCAGGTCAAAAGCGCACACACACACACACACACACACACACACACAGAGAGAGAGAGAGAGAGAGAGAGAGAGCGAGAGAGCGAGAGAGAGAGAGAGAGAGAGAGAGAGAGCGAGAGCGAGAGAGAGAGCGAGAGCGAGCGAGAAAGAGAGCGAGAGCGAGAGCGAGAGAAAGATAGGAAGAAATGATTGAATATTGAATTGACAGGGATCCTCTTTCACAAAATGTGGTTTATGTATTCTGTTTTTTAATTGTTTTAAAGCTCATGTTAGAATTGGTTTTATTTATTGTTTTCTATATTTTATGGTTATTATTCATTCCATTTCATGTCTATTTTATGAATTAGTTATCGTTTTATATTTTTTCTTAGTTATTTATTGTTCTTTATATTTACTTTATATATTACTCATTATACTTTATGTATTTTTCATCAACCATTTATCATATCATATATTTATTTATTTATTTATTTATGTAATGTTTATGGACTTCTCTACGCGTTAGGGAGAGGCAAGGTCGTACAGGTAGAGTGACCTCGACAGACCGTATTTTTGCCCTGATTAACCCGCTGCCGCGTGACACGAATAAAGGGTTTTCGCTGCGGGAAGCGCCTGGTTTTGTTTTCAAGAGGCGTTTAATTATCAAACTATCTGGGTCGGGGTCTGCCTAAAGGAAAAGGAAGAAGAAGAGTAAATAGAAATAAGTGTGTGTGTGTACTGAGATACATATACAGTATGTGAAGGTGGATAGATAGATAGATAGATAGATAGATAGATATACTTGTTTTGTGTGTGTGTGTGTGTATGTGTGTGTGTGTGTGTGTGTGTGTGTGTGTGTGTGTTTGTGTGTGTGTGTATATATACATACATACATACATACATACATACATACATACATACATACATACATACATACATACATACACATACACACATACACACACACACACGCATACACACACACACACACACACACACACACACACACACACACACATACATACATATATATATATATATATATATATATATGTGTGTGTGTGTGTGTGTGTGTGTGTGTGTGTGTACATACATACATACATATACATGCATATATGATTACTTCTCTGTATGGGAATTTCTTGTCTTTCGATTACACTTCGACTGCAACCCGTCTCATATATTTTCATTATTGCAATATGATTCCACACTTTCTCGAATGTAATCACTTCTGCTTTGTGATATCCCTCCGTGTCGATTATATCCAATTTTCCATTTCGATTTCACTCCGTCTCATAAAGGACTGTATGCTGCCTTCCCTCGAAGGTAATGCCATTCATAACTCACTCTACCTCCTTTAAGATGCCGCATCAGCTGGGGAGAAAAGCCTCGCTGCACCTGCCACGAGTGTTATCTATTCATAGTAACAGTCGTGACAAAGAATCCTATAAAAAGGATCGGGAGGGTGAGTTATTGTGGTAACGGTTCAAGGCGACATGACTGTGGCGAGAGATACGAAGGTAACTGTGCTTGGTATTTTAATCCGTATTATTATTGTTATTATTATTATTATTTTATTATTTTTCTAGGAGAAGGTTGGAGGGTAAAAAGTATGTTCCGAGCAAACAGATTTTAAAAATTACGTCATTTTTGTTGTCTTTTAATGTATTATTATTATCATGAATATTTATTTTTTCATATTTTTAGGATTGCTAAGTATGCGAATGTACATGCATTAGGTGCATGAGGCTGTAGTATTTTTTTCTTTCCCTTTTTTGTCCAGCGAGTACGACCTTCTGTGAGGTCTGCTCGTGATGGCGATGACACCCCTCCTTCGGTTTTATCGTCACGCTCGACATGGGTGGCGAAGCCGTTAAATACTATAAAACAAAAAGACAAGTATTTTTTTTTATAATTTTGAGTGATGGAACCTTTTCACGGGCGATAAAATCTTGGGAAAAGATTGGTAATGTTTTAGGTTTTTACAGTAGATTCATTATTTGCAATTTCATTATTTGCTTCGTTTCGCTTCGTTTTTTATCGTTCTCACTTCTATCACCCTCTGGTCACTACCTACAGCCAGTGTTTACTCGACAGTGCAGACATGTACGGATATTCGAGCACAATAAAGTGTGAGGGTGATATGTAATGATATATGATCAAGTATGAACTCACTGCTGTGGCTAAAGCCGCATTTTTGTCGTGCCAAATCTTGAGCCGAGCTTGAGATATGATCAAGTTCAAGCGTTACGTTATATGGAAACAAATGCAATCGTTTCCTCTGTGTATCAGCGTCCTCAAAGGTCATTTTAGATAGATCTAGAAAAGTTATCAATAAAATTGATACTGTATATATGACACAACTTATATTTGGACTTGAAATTGCAGATCGCCAACAAACACGGAAGCATTAGGTGAATATTACTGTCGGTGTATAGGGTTTCATTTGTGCGCAGCACTATTTGTGCATTTTTTCAACAAAGGTCCTTTCAAAAAGGCATTTATAAAGTTTAGAAGTGGGCAAGAGAGTGACATAGATGAAACTCGTATTGCGAACCAAAGACTTTCATTTACATATGACGTCACAAGCCACAGTCGAAAAACGTTTTTTGAAAACAAGAAGCCAAACTGAATTTAACTGCCTTAAGCGCGCTTGATCAATTGCATGACACAAATGTACTCATATGTGCTCCGTCTCGCCAATATATGTGGTTTGTCTCCCAGCGTTGTTTGAACAGCTGTCCCAACACGTGTGCCGGCAAATGGGTACCGCAACCGCAAGTTCAGAATGCGTAAGGGCCTGTGGTTGGATTTGAGGTGGTTTTACCGGGCACCTTGCTGTTGGGAGGCGTTGACACGTGAGCTCTCTAATTACCATACGCTTGCCAACATGACCACGCCCGAGGGATACACAAGGGAAGGCTGTTTTTACGGCTATGTTAAAGAGAGGTTTAATTAAGGCATCTACAAGCCCCATTCTCTCTCTCTCTCTCTCTCTCTCTCTCTCTCTCTCTCTCTCTCTCTCTCTCTCTCTCTCTCTCTCTCTCTCTCTCTCTCTCTCTCTCTCGCTGCCTCGTTTTCTCTCTTTCTCTCTTCTTCTTCTACCCCATGTTCCCCCTCTCCCCGATATTCAACTCCTCTTATCGCTTCTCATTTTTCCTCTTCTCCCTTTTCTTCTTCTCCTCTCCCTGTTTCATTTTCTCACTCTTCGTCATCTTCCTCCTCTCCGCCTTTCCTCCCATCTCCCCCACCTAATTACCCTTCCCTCCGGTCCTCATAGCTCGTCTTGACACTTCATTAAGGGTGAGAGCTCTGTAAGGGTGACAAGGGAACATCCTTTAGTGTGTGAGACACAAGTCATTCGCTCTGACCACATTGAGACACTTGTCACTTAAGTCACTTGTTACCTTGTACACTTGCGACAATAGGAACACTGTTAGCCACCTGCTGTCAACAGAGGAGAGAGAAATCACCTTCGGGTAAAAATACAACCCGGTTTTAGTAGCCAGGAGGCCACTTTACCGGTAAGCTTGTCGACGGTAAGGGTGTTTTTACCGTGTTGATAAAATTACGTGGTGTGACCGTGTGATAAAGCCGTGTAACGAATTGTAACGTATTTTTTGTGGCTTGGTCGTAGAGGTGATGCAGTATTATTTACGTTATGGTATTACGAGGCAATTTAAGCTACGTTTCTTGGTCTGTTGTATTTATTATTTTTTGGCTTTGGTTTTGTTTTTACGAACGTGTTTCGTGTATAGATCTGGGACTTGATTATGCTAAAGGTCAAGATCTTTGGAAATTGTTGAAAAAAAAAATATTTTGCGTGAATATTTTCCGTTATATTATTTGAATCTTTTTTCCTCATTTGGTATTATTCATCTATATCTGTAGTTGAATTGTCTTATTGATATTGTTCATTTCTTTTAATTTCCAGGTAAGAAAGGTTACGTGAGCACATAGTGGGACCCAGCCGGTCTCCTTTCTACCAGAGGGCGTTTCACTTACAGTAAGTCCTAACCTTAGTGTTTCCATTAGATACTTCGTGCTTGTGTGCTAAGGAGAGCTTCGCTAGATATATCGTGCTAATGCCCGACTGACTTGCCGAGAGCGGGGGAAGGGTCTTATGACATCCATTGTGTCGTTGGCGCGGCGGAGGATAAGAAACGCCTCGACGTATTTCATGACTAACGATAATGGGATTAGAAGAGAGAGAGAGAGAGAAAGAGAGAGAGAGAGAGAGAGAGAGAGAGAGAGAGAGAGAGAGAGAGAGAGAGAGAGAGAGAGAGAGACGGGGGAGAGGTAAAGGGAGAGAGAAAGAGGGAAAAGGAGAGGAAGAAAGAGGGAGGGAGGGAGGGAAGAGAGGCCAAAGAGAGATTCGTTGGCTATTTGATTGCAAACGAGGAAGTGTTCTGAAAAAAGAAAAAAAGTAAGGAATGACGATAATGGGAAGTGATATTAGAAGAATGAGATTTATATAAGAAAAAAAATATATATCGATTTTACGTTCCGTTTTTAGATTGGATTATAAAGTTCATAACAAGACCTGGGCACCTCCTGGAGCGTGTTATCGAGTGTAATGATGCAATGGCATGCTCTTGCTACTCTTGCAAGGTCGGCTCCCCCCTTACCGCCTCCCCCTGAGTCCCGCTGTGTCCCTTGGTCTTCGGCGACGCGCAACTCTGCATAAAGAGTGAGAGGGGGTAAAGGGTGAGGGAGGGGAGGGTGTGAGGCGGAAGGAAGGGGAAGGAGAAGGTGTGTATGGAAGGGAAAGAAGGAGGGAGATAACGAAGAGTGGAGAAAGACTGGGAAGGAGAGGGAGTGAACGGGCGTTACGTGCACAGTTTGCAATCAAGGCGATACATCCTCAGAGGTCCTTGGGGTGGGGGGGAAGAGGCAGGGGAGTGGGGAGAGGTGGGAGGGGAGAAATTAAGGGTTGAGATGTTGTGAGGCTGAGTGTAGATGGGCATTTACTATGGTTGATGGAGAGAGGGAGGGGGAAATTCCCTCCACGACGATGCAAACGCTGCATTAAGGGATTGCGATTTCATGAGTCTGGGAGCTTGAGGAACGAGGCAATGGGAGTGCGGAAGATTAGATAGAATTACCAAGATGGCAATTTGTCTGAATAAAGAAAAATATGTTGAGTGTAACCGATATCATCACATCATCAACATTATCTTAATTTAAGCCCCATGTTATACGGATGTTCAATAACTATCCAAAAATGTTCATAAAAAGCTGATGGTACATGAAGGAAACTACCAAAAAAATCAATACAATATGTTATTCACATATTTTGTATGTCTATATATGTGTGTATGTGTATGTATATGTATATGTTTATATACGTTTCTTCTTTTTCCTTCTCAGGTAATTTTACAGCAGGGAGGGGATGAAAGCGGGAAATATGTTTCTAAATTCCGGAGAGCCTTGGATTTCTTGTGATGTGAGCTATGTTTAGATACTTCTAAGCATTTATTTTCAAGTTTGGATATATAATCGTTTGTAGTTCTTGTATACAATGCAACGATTATATATCTCTGCACTGGGAATGTGTGTATGTCTGTATGTGTGTGTGTGCGGGTGTTCCTTTGTCTGTTCCTATATCTGTGTACTTAATTGCCGGTCTCACTTTCCTTAAAATCAACCAATCCTTGCATCCGTAAACTAAACTTTGCATGTCTTTTGTGCAGTAGAGTATATGAAGATACTGATATCCTTGCATACGTGACCACTGCCTCGTAGGACAAGCTCCCTGGTATCGGAGGTCGCCGCTCCCGAAGAGAAGGTCCCGCATGATGGCGCCCTGTTGTTGCGATCTCATTTTTATTCTCATTTTTTTCGTTTCCACTCATCGCCTTTAGAATTCACTGGCGGTTGTGTATATTTTTCTTCTTCTTCTTCTTCTTAGAGATGGAAACTGGTTCGGTGGGGTCAGGGTGAGGGATGGAGAGGGTCGAGAGAGGGAAAGGGAATGTGTGAGTGAGTAAGAGAGAGAGAGACAGGCAGACAGGCAGACAGGCAGGCAGGCAGGCAGGCAGGCAGACAGACAGACAGACAGACAGACAGACAGACAGACAGACAGACAGACAGACAGACAGACAGACAGACAGACAGACAGACAGACAGACAGCCAGAGAGACAGACAGACACAAAGAGGGAGAGAGAGAGTGACGTGTCTTTGGGAGGGGGGGTGCACCTGGCCGTATTAATAGTGTTGTCGGTCCTTTAAAAGGCCAAAGGTGACTCAAAGGGTTTTCATTTTCTCTTCAAGGATGCTGCAACGGTTGGAATACGACGAGCACTTCTCCCGCGATAAGATATTACGTGCAAGGAAATTCCCTTTTTTAGTTTTATGACATTTTCTTTTTACGTCACATCATTATTTTTTCCCGGGAATACTGGGCGAGAAAAAGCATATTATTTATAAAACGTAATTTGTTTTGTTTTTATTTTATGATACGACGCGTCGTGTATCGGGATCGTAATTAGGTGATTGGTACCTTCGAAACGACATCGGGAACAGGTGGTATTGTATTAGGCTTTAGTATCGAGTTATCGTGATTCTGTTTAGGCTCTTGCTGGAACTGCGGGCGAAACGTCGCGTTGTTAACCGTTAAGCTTTTGGATACGTCTTTTATTTTTTTTATTACTTTTTCAGTTCGTTACTTCTGGCTGCTTATTTTCAATATTAGTTCTCTCAATGTATTTATTGTTAATGATACCATAAGATGCAGGCGATATAAGTAAAACGCGCATTGCTTTTTTACTATTGCTTTATACAATATACGTCTAAAAGGTGTTGCGGCGATCTGCATCCAGATGTTTTTATTGACTCTTGTTTTCTTTTGCTACTTGTATCGCAACCAGTTTGTTTAGGTCTATAGTCTATATTGCATATATTTCCAAGGGCTATATACCACTGTACAATGGTTGGTAATAGTTGTGTGTGTTGCAGGATTCCATGGTTGGTGTGCGATTGCTGAACTTGGATAGCAATTTCCATTTCATATTATTTTTTATTCACCGTTTTATATCTTATGGATTATTCTTTCTTGAGTAATATTTGTTTTATATTCTCTTTACTTAAGTGTATGCAAATTCCATCCATATCAGATTATGGCTTACACATTTTTTCAAACAGAATTGAGATATTTTTATGTTGCCGTTAGCCTCTGGTTCAGTTCATAAAGTTATCTTAATTTACATCTAAACTTTTTATTTTAGTCTTATTGACTATCCAAATGCTTATATGTCTATCATTACATTTAACTGCATTTCTTTTATTTTCTTTGAAATTGCTGCTTGTCTATGTGCTTACTACTCTCTTATATTATCTCTTTATCTCTTTATATTTTTGGAAAAAATAAAGATAAGACTTTGATTAGTTAAGAAAAAAATGCAAGTGTGCCTATTGTTTGGTCACGTGTGTCCAACCCTGTACACACTCCTCGACCGTTGTTTTCAGGTGTGTGTGTATGTGTGTGTGTGTGTGTGTGTGTGTGTGTGTGTGTGTGTGTGTGTGTGTGTGTGTGTGTGTAAGTGTGTAAGTGTGTGTGTGTGTATGTGTGTGTGTGTGTGTGTGTGTGTGTGTGTTTGTGTGTTTGTATGTGTGTGCGTGTGCGTGGGTGGGTGTATTTGTATGTGTGTGTGTGTGTGTGCGTGTGCGTGTGCGTGGGTGTGTGTATTTGTATGTGTGTGTGTGTGTGTGTGTGTGTGTGTGTGTACACACACACTTGCGGCATGTGGGGAAGGCGTGCTGTAGGCCGTGTGCGCCGGTTTGTACGTAGGTATGTGTGCGTGTGTCCCTGGCAACTGTCCGTTATCTCGGCTACACTAGTTTTTACTTTCATCTTCCCGATCGCCAACGTGTTAAGCCGTGTGAGGACAAGCGACATTGCAGGCCATAGGTAAACGCCCGCCTCATTTGAATATTGCAAATGCTACTCACCCTCCAGGGCGAAGTGCGAGAGGGACATGCTAGCAGTTGTGTTTGTTCGTTATTATTTTCTTCATTCTCTTTCCATATTTCGCTCTCTCACTCTCTTTCCCTCCCCGCCTCCCCCCCTCCCTTCCTCTCTCTCTCTCCCTCCCTCTCCTCTCTCCTCTCTCTCTCTCTCTCTCTCTCTCTCTCTCTCTCTCTCTCTCTCTCTCTCTCTCTCTCTCTCTCCCTCCCCCCCCTCTCCCTCTCTCTCCCTCTCCCTCTCTTTTTCTTTCTCGCTCTCTCTCGCTCTCTCTCGCTCTCTCTCGCTCTCCTTTTCTCTTTCTGCCCTGTATTTTTATCCATCTCTCGCTCCATCCAGTTTTAGGCTGAAATCGTTCCACGGCCTTACCTATTAAAGGCGTCCGCAGTACATGGATAACGTGGCACCGGCACCGGGACTGGGGCGGGGGCGGGAGAGGGTAATTGTTGGTGGTAGTGGGGTGAGGGAAGAGGTCATCGGGTCACAAGGTCTTTCGTGTGATGAAAGGTCAACTTGACCGCATGCGAAGGATGTCCCTCAAAAAAAAAGACAAAAAATCATAAAAAGTACCGAAATTGTCACCGTCAGATGAGAATGAGGAAACGGGCAGTGGGAAAAGGTGAACAGGGAAGAAAATGCCCCAATAAAAACGGGAAGTGTATCGAGTAACGGGAGAGAGAGAGAAAGAGCGAGAGCTAGAGCGAGAGAGAAGGTGAAAAAGAACTAGCGTTGAGGTCAGTCGTCATGGCGAAATAAAATAGGAACGTTAAGGTCATCCCCGAAGAGAAGGAGATAAGATGACGCGGGGAAGACGAGGGAGGCTGGCGATGCCGAGGTGGCTCGAGCGTGCGATAAGGATTTCCAGGGAGAGATGCACTTTTTTTCTTAGGTGGGCGGGCATGGGTGGGAGGGCGGGATGGTCAAGAGGCCTGATAAGGGTAGAGGGAGGTCAGTGTTGCCTGAGGGAAGGAACGGGAGGAATAGAGGGATATGTGCGGAGAGGAGGAAGAAGAGGATGAGGACGAGGAAATGTAGGGGGGAGAAGGAGAAGAAGACGTCGCCACGATGAATACACCGGTTTTCCTACCGTTGCTATATTTTCTGCTGCTTTTTTGCGTTGCGTCTACGTACTCCTCGCTAAGGAGAAGGACGCAAACATATGACTGGGTGAGGAGACAGGAGGGAGACAAAGGAGGGGAGGGGGGGAGAGAGGACAGGGGGATGGCTGTCCAAATTGGGGCAAGAGACAAGTATCCCATCGCGTCCCGTTAGCGTCGCCTGCATCGCACAGGAGTATAGATTAAGACGGAGTTGACCGTGTTATATGATTTGGCTCTAAGTCTACTTCATCCTCTCAAAAAAGAAGAATAACAATAAAAGTAAAAGAATAAAAACATAGTTGTTTCCTAAACAGACATCAGTTACACCTGTGTTTGTTTTTCCTTCTCTTCTTTTGTTTCTGATTTGTCTTTCTTCTTTGTTAGCGTTAGTTTGCTTGTTACTGAGACAAAAGAATTCTTACAAAGAAGCTAAGTACCGGAATTGATCGTGTAGGTGACTGGAAGCAGAAATTTACTGCTGAAAATATAGTGAACATATACCATATTTCTGGTATATATATCGGGCATAATTGACTTGAATTATACATTCAATATACTCCGCCGAGTGTGTCATAAAGGCCGTTCAGTTTATTATCCAGGTTGAGAGGTGACAGAGAGGGCGGGGATCCCATGATTATATGCACATGATTTTGGATCCACGCTCTTCGTTATAACTGGCCAGTTTTGTGACGCAGAAGATAGAAGAGATTTACTTAGTCGATCTCTCATTAAACAGGAGGTTGATGATTACAGTGCACACTACCTTATTTTGCCCGATGCCCAACGCGTTTGGCAAACAGAGACGTGTGTGTGTGTGTGTGTGTGTGTGTGTGTGTGTGTGTGTGTGTGTGTGTGTGTGTGTGTGTGTGTGTGTGTGTGTGTGTGTGTGTGTGTGTGTGGGTGTGTGTGTGGGTGTGTGTGTGTGTGTGTGTGTGTGTGTGTGTGTGTGGGTGTGTGTGTGTGTGTGTGTGCGCGCGCGCGCATTTGTGTGTGTGTGTGGGGGGTAAGTCGAATTTAAAAAGAGGGAAGGGCCGCCTTTGGGAAATCGATGACTTTAAGGAAGATTGAACTCTGACAAGTGTCCAATTTGAAGGATGGAAGAGGACTGAATAATGGATACCGTATCGCCTTGATAAACTGTTTGCTCTGCTTCTGCTGCTCATTAGCGGAGTGAACTGAATACATTTGCTTTACGGGCGCGAGCTTGAAATTTCCTGCTTAAAATTTCACTGATCAACTTGACATGGATAATTGACTCTGCTTTCATATGGGATATAGAGCTTTTGTTATTGTTTTATTCATAAACATTTTCATTTACTTCGTTGTCGTGACTTGTTACTACGTCTTGTGATAATGTGAATGGCTGTCATTACAATATTATTTTTGATAAATCGTCTTAGATAATCCCTAAGGGCTTGAAGGGAAGACAAAGCAAGACAAGGCGAGACAGGGCAAGGCGGGAGAACACCATCTGACATTTTAACATCCATAACGGAATCCCAGACACTTCCTATGGAGGCCAGAGGGATCATGCGGCCAAGCTGGCAGGAAGACAGACACATAGGTAGATGCAGGCAGGCAAGGAGGTAGACAGATAGGCTAGCAGGCAGACAAGTAGATAGATGCACAGAGAAATAGGCAATCAGACAGGCAGGCAAGCATACAGACGGGCAGACTGACGGACATAGTCACCGCAGGCCACCGGGAAGCCCCCGGCAGGATATCGCTTGGGGCGCTTCCACTAGAGTGAGGATTATTAAGTAGCGGCCGAGGACACCATGCGGTAGACACGGCAGATGGCGGAGAAGTCCTGGCTGCGAGGCGTCGCGTCGTCTGTCCCGGGGGAGTGGAGGCAGGCCGGCCGAGAGTCGCTGCGACTCCTGATGGAAACGACTCTGAAATAGTATGAAATTGGTCCTGAAACGCTTACGAAGCCATTAGTGAGAATTCCAATCAAGTTAGGTAGAATAGAGAATTAAGATATGATTGTATCATATAATTGTCATTACTCTAATCGATGATATTTTGATTTTGACGTCGACATTATCCCAAGCGATTATTTTGACAAGGATTAAATTGGGTGAGGATGAGTGTGTTCGGTTTTCTTGCTGCTGTCGTAACTTCGAGGAGAGTGAAGCTCACGGTGATCGATCTGAGTGTGGCCTTCTGTGTGTTGCGAGAGAGCGATCGTGGATTTGCAAGCGGGGCAACTGAGATGCAATGAGGGAGAGGGATAGAGAGATGTGGATGAGCGATGAGTTTCCGAAAGGGATGGCGAGATTAGGATAAAATGGCAGTGATATGTAATAAGGGATAGAGAGACAGATGCAGAAAGCTGGCACGATATAGTGAGGGGCAGAGGGATAAATACAGAACTCATGCAAGATACAATAAGGCACAGGGAGATACATACAGAACTGGCCAAATGTAATAAGGCATAGGGAAGTAGAACCGAGGAACTGTTGAGCTCCAGTATGGGAGAGGGAGTTAAATGCAGAAATTTAATAAGATGCAGCACGCGATAGAGATCTAGAAAACCGCGCGGTGGATGTGGCTCAGATATAGGCCCTGCATTTAGACGTGGCCCAACGCCCAGCCAGAGGGGGGGGGGGTGACGCAAGGGGAGTAACGGCGAGGAGAGAGAGAGGTCACGGTTAATGTAATAAAACTCATTTGGTTTCGCCTTGTGGGTGTGGTCCAGTAGCGAACAAAAAACAAGGATATTTCATCAATATTACCAAGAGAGAGAAAGTCATTGTTGGAAACGAGATCAGTGCTGACTGGAAGGGTTGCCCCTTGCTCGGCACTAGGTAACAGAGGCTCAGTATATTGTGTTAAGCTGGGTCCGGCAAGGTCAGAGCTTAATAGCTTAATAAAAGTAAGATTCTGCCCAAGATGTGCCATATCAACCCTGGGTCATGGACCATCACCTGCTTAGTGTCTGACCTTTAACACCAACGCATGCCCAACGCTAGTCATATGAACTGGTTCTTCGTCCAGCTACGTTTGCGTTCGTGATGTTCAATTCCAGTAGCGTGGTTTACCTTAACCTTTTTATTATACATTATCAGCTGTAGACTCGATGGACCGTTAAGTTTAAACCATTCACGAGAGAGATAATGAGTGAGTGTTTGAGAGAGAGAGAGAGTGAGTGAGTGAGTGAGTGTGTCATTAGTTGAGAGGTAGTTCTGTTTATTTTTCAGCTTGTTTACTAAGCGCAGGTGATCATTACAGACTCACACACTAAGCCTTAAGTGTGACCAAAGAATCAATTGCTGATAATAAACCGATTAATCTCTCTCTCTCTCTCTTTCTCTTTCTCTCTCTCTCTTTCTTCATGTGTATACACTGTATATAGTATGAATAAACTTATCAAAATCAAATCAAATATCTCTCTCTCTCTCTCTCTCTCTCTCTCTCTCTCTCTCTCTCTCTCTCTCTCTCTCTCTCTCTCTCTCTCTCTCTCTCTCTCTCTCTCTCTCTCTCTCCCTCCCCCCCTCTCTCTCTCTCTCTCTCTCTCTCTCTCTCTCTCTCTCTCTCCCTCCCCACTCTCTCTCTCTCTCTCTCTCTCTCTCTCTCTCTCTCTCTCTCTCTCTCTCTCTCTCTCTCTCTCTCTCTCTCTCTCTCTCTCTCTCTCTCTCTCTCCCCCTCTCTCCCTCCACTCCCCCTCTCCTCTCGCTCTCTATACCTCACTCTCTCTCTCTCTCTCTCTCTCTCTCTCTCTCTCTCTCTCTCTCTCTCTCTCCCTCTCTCTCTCTCTCTCTCTCTCTCTCTCTCTCTCTCTCTCTCTCTCTCTCTCTCCCCCTCTCTCTCTAAATATCTTTAAAACTATATCTCGCCCTTCCCTCCCTCCTCCCTTTTTTATCTAAGTGTTTGCTCTTATCTAACTGGTGTGGTTTGTAGTTGGCGTCCGCGAGTGTTTGGGGCGATTTCCATGCGCGTGAGAGGCTCGGCGCTGGTTGCGAAGGGCAGCTGGAGGGAGCGTGGCGGGCGTGCTGTGTCTGCGGGCGAGTGAGGCGACGGCGCGCCTTCTGAGGCTCCGAGGTTTAGCTTGGGTTGTGGCCTTTGCTGTCTCCGTGTCCTCTTTTGGGTTGGATTTGTTTTCTCCTTCTGCCATTTTCTTCTTTGTTTTCTTCGCAGTCCGCTTTGTTCTTTTCCTTTATTTCCCTCTCTATCATCACTGCCATCATTATCCTAGCCCTCCTCCTCCTCCTCCACCTCCTCCCCCCCTAAGCCCCCCTCCCACCTCCCGATACTTAAAGATTATCAGGATCTGTTTATGGTGAGGTGAATATTGGAAAGGACTCGTGATTGTTGTTTATACCCGCCGTGAAGGTTACTCTCAAACTTTTACAATATATTTTTTTCTTTTTTACATGTCATTAGAATAAATTAATTATTTTTGTCACTCCGTCTGTTTAAAATTAATATATCATTGTAGTTAACTTAGCATTTTTTTCATTTTTTTTTCTTTTTTTCTATTTTATTATTCATTTGTTATTTATATATACCTTATGCGTTTGTTTATTCAATGCATCGCATTATGGTAAATATTTATTTTGTTTCGTTATCCCGTTTATTGACTTTATTTATTTATTTGTGTGTTTCTTCTCACTGAATCTACTCCAAGAGAGCTATTATTGTGATTAATGACGTCGTGCACAAAAAGCTATAACGAAACGCTGTCGATTAATCACGGGAACGAGTTGTCGTTAAGGGCCATTAATAGCTTCTTCTTTACGATATTCTCCTTCTTGTTGTTGTTCTTGTTGCTTGTCTGTTTACTATTTTCTTAAGATTTTATTACGATTTTTTTATTGTCCACGAAACATCCATTTTTTATTTTGTATGTATAAGGGAGGGAGAGAGAGAAAGAGAGTGTGTGTATACATAATGATGCAAAGAAAAGTCCTTTCTCATTTCTAGTCCTCCATATATGTAAGTGTCCTTCTTCCTTATAACGGAATACACAAAATACGTATCTCGCACGGACGCGGTTATCCTCGCGGGGATGGCTACTTCACAGACACATGAGAGAACCGGCGACGAACGGGGCCGAGGCCGAGAAGACGAGTATTCAAACACCTTTTTCTTGGACGGAGGAAAATCCGGCATCGATCTGGGATGAGACAACTTGTAAAAGTTTTGAGTGTGCAGTTGGGGAGGGACAGGGTTAGAGGGGGAGGGGGGATGGAGAGGAAGATGGGGAGGGAGAGGGAGGGAGAGGGAGAGGGAGAGAAGGAGGGAAGGAGGGAGACAGGTAGAGAGAGAGAGAGAGAGAGAGAGAGAGAGAGAGAGAGAGAGAGAGAGAGAGAGAGAGAGAGAGAGAGAGAGAGAGAGAGAGAGAGAGAGAAGAGGGGACTACCTAAGAATAGACTGAGAGGGAGGTTTGTAGCGAGGTGTAACTTGTAGGGATGACCTTCAGGATAAGGGGGGAGGGGGACGTACTAGGCTCGCCAGG
>BOPN01000850.1:389414-392199 GCA_017312705.2 Penaeus japonicus | reverse complement strand
ATATATATACATATACATAATATATATATATACATATACATAATATATATATATACATATACATAATATATATATATACATATACATAATATATATATATATATATATATATATACATATACATATTATATATATACATATACATAATATATATATATATATATATATATACATATACATATTATATATATACATATACATAATATATATATATATATATACATATACATATTATATATATACATATACATAATATATATATATATATATATATACATATACATATTATATATATACATATACATAATATATATATATATACATATACATATTATATATATACATATACATATTATATATATACATATACATATTATATATATACATATACATAATATATATATATACATAATATATATATATATACATATACGTAATATATATATATATACATATACATAATATATATATATATACATATACATAATATATATATATATACATATACATAATATATATATACATATACATAATATATATACATATACATAATATATATATACATAATATATATATATACATAATATATATATATATATATATACACATAATATATATATATATACATACACATAATATATATATATACATACACATAATATATATATATACATATACATAATATATATATATATACATATACATAATATATATATACATAATATATATATATATACATATACATAATATATATATATACATATACATAATATATATATACATATTCATAATATATATATACATATACATATTATATATATACATATACATATTATATATATACATATACATATTATATATAAACATATATATATTATATATATACATATATATATTATATATATACATATACATAATATATATATACATATACATATATATATACATATACATAATATATATATACATATACATAATATATATATACATATACATAATATATATATACATATACATAATATATATATACATATACATACATGAACTGAGTTCATTGTGACAAATGGATAAAAGTGTATAAATGAGACTGAATATTTTATCTCATGTGTTGTGAAAATATTCAGTTTCATTTATACCCTTATATACATACATATACATATACATATATAAACACACACACACATATATACATGTATATATATAAATATATATATGTATATGTGTATATATATATATATATAGATATGTCTGTATGTATATGTCTGTGTGTATAAATACATATATGTATTTATATATATAGGTATATTTATATGTATATATATACACATGCATATATATATATATATATATATACATTTAGTTATGTATATATATATATATATATATATATATATATATATATATATACATATATATGTATGTATATATATACATTATATATGTACATATATATACATTATATATGTACATATATATACATTATATAATGTATATGTACATATATATATGTATATGTATATGTATGTACATATACATATACATACATATATATACATTATATATGTATATATATACATTATATAATGTATATGTATATGTATATATATGTACATATATATATGTATATGTATGTACATATACCTGTATGTACATATACCTATATATAATATATATATATATATATATATATATATATATATATATATATATATATATATATGTTTATATATATGTGTATGTATATGTATATGTGTATGTATATGTATATGTATATGTATATATATGTATATCTATATGTAGATGTATGTAAATGTATATGTATATATATATATATATATGTATATATATGTATATGTATATGTATGTATATGTATATATCTGTATATGTATATGTATATATATATGTATATGTATATGTATATATGTATATGTATATATATATATATATATATACACACACATGCATATACATTTATATGTACAAGTGTGTATATATAAACATGCATACATAAATATATACACACTACTTAGATTTCATCCTTGATCTGTATACAAATCTAGATCCGCAAACAAATATAATCATTAAGTTTCTGGGCCATGAGAGACTTGCCCCAAAAATACTTGCAGTCAATCTGTATCTTTTCACACAAACCAGCTAACAAACAAACAAACAAACAAAAAACACCCTTGCTAAGAGGATAAAAATGGCAATTATAATGACCATAGTGATGTCAATAAACAAACCTAATCCAAAAGCTTAAAAAGAAAATCAATAAATAACTAAAAATAAATAGATAAATAATAATAATAGTGATTATATATAAAAGAGCCACCAATAATAAAAATGAAAACTAATTCAATAACTTTAGTTCTCCTAAGTAATAATTATAAAGTTCTACAGATTCCAGCACTCTGCTCCTACCATAAGACTCAATACATCCACAGAATGTGACCTGGTCTTTTCATGACCATGCTCTTCAAGAAAGGTATTAGCGACTCATTTGACAATGACAAAGCAAGAGAAGGACTCGCCATATGTAGTCCAGTGTTCCAGGTTCAAATTAATTCTAGATCTGGTGTATGCAGGTTTCCCAACAATCTTACCAGTAATAATTTTGTATACATTTCATTTTTTTTTTAATATCCATATTAACAAAATTAATAACATATTTCTATCCACTTATATACCTGTCTCAATTTCATGATGTTATTTTTCCTTTATATGACATCCTGTATCAGTTTTTACATGTTCAATAAAAACTGCATCACTGCATTACATATGAAT
>BOPN01000850.1:381914-384414 GCA_017312705.2 Penaeus japonicus | reverse complement strand
TCCACTCTCCCTCTGGACTCACTCTCTCATCCACTCTCCCTCTGGACTCACTCTCTCATCCACTCTCCCTCTGGACTCACTCTCTCATCCACTCTCCCTCTGGACTCACTCTCTCATCCACTCTCCCTCTGGACTCACTCTCTCATCCACTCTCCCTCTGGACTCACTCTCTCATCCACTCTCCCTCTGGACTCACTCTCTCATCCACTCTCCCTCTGGACTCACTCTCTCATCCACTCTCCCTCTGGACTCACTCTCTCATCCACTCTCCCTCTGGACTCACTCTCTCATCCACTCTCCCTCTGGACTCACTCTCTCATCCACTCTCCCTCTGGACTCACTCTCTCATCCACTCTCCCTCTGGACTCACTCTCTCATCCACTCTCCCTCTGGACTCACTCTCTCATCCACTCTCCCTCTGGACTCACTCTCTCATCCACTCTCCCTCTGGACTCACTCTCTCATCCACTCTCCCTCTGGACTCACTCTCTCATCCACTCTCCCTCTGGACTCACTCTCTCATCCACTCTCCCTCTGGACTCACTCTCTCATCCACTCTCCCTCTGGACTCACTCTCTCATCCACTCTCCCTCTGGACTCACTCTCTCATCCACTCTCCCCTCTGGACTCACTCTCTCATCCACTCTCCCTCTGGACTCACTCTCTCATCCACTCTCCCTCTGGACTCACTCTCTCATCCACTCTCCCTCTGGACTCACTCTCTCATCCACTCTCCCTCTGGACTCACTCTCTCATCCACTCTCCCTCTGGACTCACTCTCTCATCCACTTCCCCCTTCTTTCATCCTCTCTCCCAATCACTCTTTCACCCAATTTTACCCTCAGTTACTTCAATTCACTGACAAAAGTATCATTCAAATGAACTCTCATCATTCATTCATTTACTTTTCCCTCCTTACTCACTCTCACCCACTCACTTATCCCTTGGATATCATATGATCCTAATATTACATTAGGAACTTCATTGCATATTTCACTTCAAATCAACAGTTTTCCTATACCCATAATTATGATTAGGTAATAGATAGCTTCTGTATATACACATAGGGAATATACAAATCAACTGGTGTAATTGTTTTACTTACATTACTTACATTTAACCTATGGAAATCAAAATACTCCAAGCTTTTTATGAACTTAGAACTACCTCCCTCCCTCCATCAGCTGTGTCTCTAATCAATCCTTCACCTTTAGGGTTGCTATGTTAATCTTTGACAGACTCCCATTTACAGAAAAGAACCATCCTAAGGCCTAAGATACTCTTTAAAAAATCCTCAGCTTATGACATTTTTCTGCAAATCAAATATTTTGAATATGGCAAAACTATGACTAATAAATGTGTGCAAAAAGTACCTCTCCCTCCACACATACAAAAACGAAAATACAGGAAACATATTACTAGTCAAGGAATGTGTATTTCTGAGTCAAGCTCCTCCAAAGTTGCTCACACTCACATGATCTGTCATCACAATGTCAAACATGTTCCATTTTTGTTTCTTACAACCCCTCGTTAAAAAGAGTCTCCGAAATACTGGCAAAGAGAAACATTAATAAAAAAAATAATCAACTATCTCATTAGTACGTGATTATGAGGTCTGGATGATTAATGAGGGAAGGCGTAATTATTTTCATCCCTCTCATAATTCCAACCTTTCTGATTTCTAAATCCCTGTTCTCACCCTCTCGGCCCCTAAAGAGAGGACTAAAAGATGTATTGATATCGTACACGAAGGCTTACTCAAGCCTGCGCGACCTCACAATCTTCCCTCATCATTTTCCTGGCGTGCAATTCTACCATTCCGCCTGTCTTCAAACCTTTCCCCACTCTTTTTCTCTCCCTTCCTCTTTCCACTTCCCTCGTGCAGTACATCATCTTTTTCCTTATCCATTCTTCTCCATCTCCTCCAAAGAGAAAATTCTGGAAACACGAAAATCCAAGAAGGCCTTTATAACACACACTTTCCTCAGCCGTCAATTTCCCAACTCCCTCATTTCCTCACACTAAAACCTCACCCTTTCCTCTTTTTTACACACCCTCAGAAGCCTCTCGCCCTCCTTAAACCCTTCGACAACAAGGCCCTTCCAAACTCACCTTGTTAATTCTCTTAAGGGCCATTATTTCTTTAGAGGAAAAAGCTACTGAGAAGGCGATGAACCTCACTCACATACTGCAACAACTCAATGGCGGAACCTGCGCGGAGGAATACCGCAAGGAGTCTAGCGGGGAAGAGAAACTCGCGGGCGGCTTGCGTGGGAAGCGCTGTGATGCGGACGGGATTCCAGCGGAAGGTCCTGCCATCTCGCGATCGGCAGAAGAAACACGGAATGAGAACATGACATGAGTAATGTGTACATACTGGATACCGCATGATTATGTGGAGCCCAATGTATGTAAGAGTATGCACTAGTGCACTCGTGCATACATACGTGTATGTATGTATATGTGTATGGATAGATGGATTAGATTCAGAGAAAGGTGG
>BOPN01000850.1:364414-379414 GCA_017312705.2 Penaeus japonicus | reverse complement strand
AATAATTATCATAATGATAATGATAGTATTGATAATAAAAGTGACAATACCAATGATAATAATACCAGTAGTGATAATCATATCAACAAAAATAACACAACAATAACAAAAAATAATGGTAAGGATAATAACAACAACAATAATGAAAATGAAATAACAATAATAATAATAATGATATTAACAATAACAATAATGATGATAACAATGATAATGATATTGATAATATTAATGATAATAATGATTGCTAATCTCATCATATTTACCATTATCATCATTAGCATCATTATGGTAATAAAAATTATATGAATAATAATTCCAACGTTAATAACAATAATTATTAAATAATGATGATAAAAAATATAAGCAATGATAATAAAAATAATGACAATTATCAACATCATTACTCAGTATGGTTATTATTACTATGATAATGATGATCATTATTAATATTATCATAACAATCATAATAGTACTTCTACTATAAATATCAACAACAAAGTAATTATCATCATTATCACTACTACTATCATAACTATTTTTGGTACTATTATCCTTATCATTATTTTCTCTATTGTTGTTATTATCATTACTATTATTGTTGTTATTATTATCATGGCCATCATTATCATTTTCATTAACATTGTTATCATAACTATCATTATCATCATCAACTTTATTACTATCATCACTATGATTATTATCAACATTATCATTATTATTATTGCTATTATCATTATCATCCTCTTTATTTTCAATATTGATATTATTTTTACTCTGAATATTATCATTATAGTTGTTATCACACTCATCATTAATAATGTTATCATAATTATTATCATTGTTATAATCATTACCTAATGTTATCATCATTATCATTATTATTATGATTATTGTCTAATGTTATCATCATTATCATTAGTTATAATTATTATCTAATGTCATCATTATTATCATTATTATAATCATTATCTAATGTCATCATCATTATTATTATTGTCATAATCATTATCATTACTATTATCCTCAACATTTGTTACTATCATTATCATTATCCTCATAATTCTTGTTATCATCATCATAATTGACATCATTTGCATTACTACTATAATCATTATTGTTTTTCTTATATTTTTTATAATTTTTCTATCATCATTTTCATTATCACATAACACCATCATTGGTATCATAATTATGATAATTACCATAACTGTTATGATCATTCTTATAATTTTTGTTAAAATTTCATCTTCAATAATATTTCTATAATTCATCAATAACATTACTATCTTAATTATCATAATTATCAGTATCTTGATAATTATCATCCTTATCAGTATCTTGATAATTATCACTATCAGTGTTATCTTCAATATCATCATTACTATCATTTCCATTTTCAATATCATCATTACTATCATTTCCATTTTCAATAATCATTATGACTATAATTATTACTATCATCATCATCTTTATCATTATTGTTGTTAATATCATTATCATTATAATTATTATTATCATTATCATCCTCATCATCATTATCACTATCACCATCATTGTTATTATCTTTATTACTATTACAATCCTTATCTTTGTTATAATTATTACTACTGTTAGTAATATTATTCTAATTATCATAATAGTTAGTATCATTGTTATTGCAATTATTATCATAATTATTACCACTACCATTGTCATTATCATTCCAATCATTATTTCAATCATTATCATCATTATCATTATTATCATCATCTTTATCATCAGTAATCATCATTACTATGATTATCAATAATGTTATCAACATCAAACACATCAATATCATTATCATTATTGATATTGTTGCTGTTATTAGTATCATTACTATTACCGTTATCATGATTATCATCACTGTTATCATAATCATCATTATTATATTATTATCATTATCCTTACTGTTAGCATAATCACTATTATTACTTTATCAATGTTATCATTTAACTGTTATCATAATTATTATTACCATTGTTATTATTATTACAATTATTAAGACTTGCACTATCATTATCATCATCATCATTATCCTCGTTATTAATATATATTTTATTATAAGGTATTATTATCATTATCATTATCATCAGAACTATTATCATAATTATTACAAGCATTGATGCTTTTATCATCATTACTAACATTAATGTATTCATTATAATTTCTATTATCCTTATTTTGAACATTAGTTATCATTATTGTCATTATTAGTATTATTAATATTATTTCAATTATTGCTGTCCTTGATATTATCAATATCATTAACATTTTTGATATTAATATAATTATCATCATCAGTTTTATCATTGTTGTAGTTATAGTTATTGCTGCTATCATTATCATCATCAATATTATTCTCATTATGGGCATGGTATTTGCTATTATCATTATTTCATGTGTTATGTTATTTTTATCCTTATTATCATCATTTTCATTATTTTCATTTTGATAACTGTTTGTGGAAGAAAGAACACTGATACAAAGGTAGGAAAAAATACATAAAATATGTATATTGAGGACAATGCAACATTTTTTTTATCTGAAGGGCAGATAAGAACAAGCGCAGAGTCCCAGAGGCAAGGTATATCAAGTTGAAAGGTTGGGTGGTCTATGGGAAGGGTGGTGGCATATGGCAACAGTATGAGTGTGTGGGAAGTGAGGATAGGAGAAAAAACACTGTTCAAATTGAAATTGGGCAGCTCGCAGGTAGCAACATCACCAACAGAAAAAACAATACTGGCTGCTCATGACCTGTGTTCCACTAGTGGCAAAGGAGGGCATTATTAGCATGTCCTCTGGATATTGCATACTTGTGCTGAAATATACTTGGTGAGACTGATATCAGTCTCACCAAAGTACTACCTATCACAGGAGGAACAAGGAATGGTGTAGGTGCTCATTTCAGAAATGGAAGGAGTACTGGTGTGGACCAAGCTGCAGTGGAGAGTATTCACCTGCCAATAATAAGGTAAAGGGGGCATCAGAGAGAATAAGTTCCTCAGTGTAGGGTAGATAAAGGCCAGGCAGTTGAGGAACCTGTCTAGGAGGATAATTGTGGTTGAATACATGACACGCCCTGGACAGTGTTGCTTCAAGGACGTGGTGGGGATAACTCACAGGAAACTGATCTCATCAATCAAATTCTGGGGATCACAAATGCACAAAGTACAAAGGAAAAGGGAGTTAATGACTCCTCTTAACCCACACAGGACGGGTGGTACAGCATGTGTACCGCGCATTCAAAAGCCCAGTGGCCGGGCGGCACAGTATTGTGCCAGCCATTCAATTGATTTAGGCCTAATAATTCGAACGCCCCGGCATTTGGATATTCAAGGCTAGAATTCCCCCGTCAGGGATGGGTTAATCCATTTGTGATGTGTCTTATATGTGCTTAATGCTGCTCCTGCTGGGAAGATAACAAGTGTGCAAAGCTTCCTGTTTCCCATACTTTTCAACTGCCCTATTCTAAGGTTATTGCATTTTTCAACTTTATTTTGACAAGTTAAGAAAAATGTATATATATACAAATGCAACTGCAATGAGTATATACATACATTACTATGTAAAAATTGTATTTACATGGACAGATCAGGACATAATAGGACATCTTCTGTCATGAGGGAAATATTTAAATAACATGATATCACATTACCCAGCACAGATGGGTTAACATGGAGTGGGTGGTATGAGAAGGGTATGTGCATCCTTCTGAGCCTTTTTTTCTTGTACACTGATCAACAGAGCAATAGACTGGAGTGTTTAAGAAAAGGAGCTTGTTGTTGACCTCCTATTCTATCTAGAGGGAGAGAGAGAGTTCATTTCTATCAGGAAATCTTGGAAGAGGACATAGTTAACCATTGTTGACGGGGGATAAATTTGCTTACCCGGACTCCAGGATGGGTTTTATTTCAGAGTGAGGCAGCTTCAGCAATATACCTTGACTTTTCCCACTGCCTTTTAATCACTCATTGTAGAGCTAGAACTATTTTTGTGTTTCATTTTTTGTGTGTTTTACTGTTTCAAGACTTATATCTGTCATATCACAGGCTCTATCAATTCTGCAGTTGACTAAAATTGTAGTTCAGGGTCCATATACACTCATTTTTTTCTTTATACTCAGTGTGATAAAAGTATTGCTGTTTTAGGGGAGGACAAAAAGCAACTTTATTTTTTCCTATCTGTGTGCTGTCATGAAAAAATACGAAACATATAACCATCTACAATGAATATAACATGAAGAAGTAGGGAAGAGGAAGGAAACTTGTGCTTATGACTATGAGTGCCACAGTATAAGACATCCCTTCTTGCACAGGGACATATTGTAGACATTAGGCATGGTTTGAGTCACCTTCCTCCTCTCGTTTTGCCTGCAAACCCTTCATCTGCGGTACTTTAGAGCATGAGGTTGGCAACTTGCTATGTGCCATCGCTCTATAAAGATAGTGCTTGCTAGAGACCGTAGATAGGTACCATTCAAGGGTCTCTCTCATTCTGGTGCTAGAGAAAAGTGGTACCATCTAGGTTTTGGATGTTAGGTGAAACCCATTTTGCTTAATCCATTCACGCTGGTTGACTTGCTATTACGTTTAGTGTTTTTTGGGTCAGACCCTGGAGACGAGATATTTAGTCAGGCATACTGCGCTCACCCGCAGCTGTGCAGCTGAAAATCCTGAGGCGTTAGGCTTATGCGTTAGAGTATCCCAGCATTTTGACCATTTAGAGCCATAATAGCCCCATCGTTAATGGGTTAATATTAAAGCAGTTATAATAATTATGACCGCAATTCTCATCATCACTCACTCATTACTCATAGCACAATAAAATAACATAGTGATCCAAAATCCCCGAACATCAAGTTGCCCATCAGTAGGCCAGAGCTCCTGCATCATGTATGACGAAAAAACACGTCACCCGTTATTAACAGGTTAAGAGGCCAGAGGGTAAAGATATTAACATTCCTAAGCTAAAAGAAGGACAAAGGGGAGATTAACCCATTGGAGCCGGTTGACGTGATGACACGTTTTGTGGTTTTTGCGTTAGACGCCCGGGATGAGATATGAGGGCAAGCCAGCGCTCGCAGCGAGGCTTGCAGCTTGTGTGTCTGAGAATCTCGAGGCGTTAGGCTTATGGGTTCGAAAACCCTGATATTGCGACCGTGCAAAGCCGGAACGGTCCCGGCGTGAATGGGTTGAAGGTATAAGACTGGGGGGGGAGGAGTGCAAAGCATTACCAAAGGTTGCCCTCCTCTACCTAGGAGTATTTTAAAACTGGTTTCTTATCTATCAATAAACCAAAGTTATGTATAGTGTTTTCTTTTGTTAACCCATTGGAGCCGGTTGACGTGATGACACGTTTTGTGGTTTTTGCGTCAGATGCCTGGGACGAGATATGAGGGCAAGCCCGGCACTCGGGTTGAGCGAGTGGACAGCCCAGACTCGTGGCTTGTGCGTCCGAGAATCTCGAGGCGTTAGGCTTATGCATTCAAAAACCCTGGTATTGCAAAGCCGGAATGGCCCTGGCGTGAATAGGTTAACTGTCATTGTTCTCATCATTATCATGATTTTATTATACTGTTATTTCTTTCATAATTACCATTATTATTTCTATTATTTACATTACTGTTGTAATCATTGCTACTATCTTCATTACAATGATCAATCCCTTTATTTCTATCATCATTATTTTATATTCTAAATAAAATTCTTCATATTTATACCATAAGGAAAAATATACTAAAAAGAACAATCTTTCAATCCTTTATTACTTTTATCTATTTCCTTTAACATTTGAGGTTAAAAATATTGTTGAAGTGCCAAACTACAAGAAAATATATGTTTAACCTCTTAAGACAGAATGAAGTGCTGTGCACATTATGGCTGGGCTGATCTTCCCATGGGCTAATATGAATGTCTTGTTCTGGCTTTGTTTGGCTGTCTTGCTGGGTGATTGTTGGTTGCTGGTTTAGCATACAAATAGCTCACACATTTCAAAATACTTGTAAAATGACCAGGTCCAGCCAAAACTGCCCCATTGTTTAGGGGTTGAACAAAAGCATCAACTTATTTCACAAGACCACAATGACTATTAAATTGTTCAAATGAAAAAAAAAAAAAAATTCGAGCATAACAATTACAAAAAATATATATATATAAACAAAAATAAAAAAGATAAAAAAATCATTATAAACCAATTCATACTCAAGTAAAAACACCATCAGCAATTTCTGTCATCTTCAAGCCACCAAGAGTGTACAGAAGGTTCTCTTTGCTGGCTTCTTCACCCTCATTCTCAACCCAGATCTGAAGCAGGAGGGCAGCTTGATCTGCCACAGTACCATTGTCTTTGCTCTTCTCACTCTCAATGTACTCAATCTGTGTAGAAAGTAATTGTGTAATAATGAAACATGGAGTCTAAAGGCTTACACATACTGTAAATCATACATCTGCTTTTGTATCAGAGGTATGTATTTCTATCTGGTCAGCAATTAAGCTGACAATATCTAATAAGGAATTAAAAAAAACTGGAGAAATTCATGTAACAAATTTTAAAACTTTTCTGGTGTGTTCCAAATTTAAATATTTAACCTTGCAAAAAATATGTATTCTATTATAGATTCAGGCAATGTACATTTTAAAAAGAAGAACAAATTCTAAAAAGAAGAAAAAGAAGAAAAAATTCTTCTCTACTCCAGATTCAGATATTCAATATGTAACACTAACTAAAAAAATAATAATAATAAATAATAAAAGTAAACAACAAAATAGAAAACATTAACATAAACTAAATCAACATTAGAAGTGCCTCACCTCATCACTTTGAAATCCTAGTTTCTTGGCCAGGACCTTCCACTTGTCTCCACCAATCTTTTCAAGGTTCTTTGCTAGGGCTCTCTGCTCCTCCAAATTGATGGCACGGATCTCTGGCCTCTCAGCCTCTGCTGTGTCGTCCTCCATATCCTCATCTTCCTCCTTCACTCCATCATTTTGTTCCAGAACTGGAATCACCTTATCCTCCTCTTTGTTGTCTTCTTCATCTACCTTGATGTCTTCTGAAAGCTGTGACTGGAAGAGAAATGGTAGATAATATTATACTGCCACTAATACCAAACTAACAGAGAAAAATATTATCACCTATGGGAACTCAGACAAGTGGAACAAAAAAAAAAAAGCTGTAATGTTAACAGCAAACACAGGATTGCAAGTTTTAATTTGCTACAAAACAGTGTCAGCATTTGTATGGTGCAATCAGACACTGCAATGCCATGCAACTAGTTATCAAAAGAATAACATTAAGACCAACTTCTCTATGATTCTTACTATCGTTATTTACTTTGCTATATATTATACATAGACTTACTACATTATTGTTTACCACATTAACCCATTGCAGATGGGGGCAACACATTAATGCCATGAGTGTTTTTTACATAAGCTACCATTGTCAATTTGCCTGTTTTGCTAAGTGGTGGTAGGAGTGAGATGGAGGAGGAGTATATATAGTTGTAAACCATTTGTTTTTTCTTTGTCAACCCATTCACACCAGGGCTTATATTTGCCTAATGTTGCTCCTGCTGGCTAGATAACAAGCATGTGCAGTGACCAAGAGTGAGATCTCTCCCTGTGCCTCTATTTATTTATTTACATCATTTTCATAAAAATAAAAATGTGTCTATACAAATGGAATGCTTATGAGTATATACATAACAATGTAAAATGTAAAATTTGAGGGAGAGATCATGATGTGATAGGATGTCATCTGGTTGGAGTGAAATATTCCCATGATGTGATATCACGTCACCCAGCACAAATGAGTTAAAATGAAGAAAGTGTTTTACCAAACTTTGTACCTGGTAATAATGTTACATTGAGAGTACAAAGCACATGCTTTATGTCTCTAAACATGATAAAACAAAATAAAAGAAAGATTTTCAGTGCTCTAATGTATAAATGAAAAGGAGTTGGGAAAGGAAAAACGGTTGTGGGTTGTCTGAAATGGGTCATGTAACGGAATATTAGTTAAAAGCCACAAAGGTTTCAGCATGTCTGTCCCCCCAGCTGCATTTATGGTATGATTTTTTAGGTTTCATTAAGACCAATTTTGGTCTTTGGCATTTCAAGAGCTTAGATTTACACACTTGAAAATAATTATTTTAATGCCATACACTAAATTCAGACTGCACAGTGGAGCATAAACATTTAAAAACTATGGCACTGACTCCTCCCATATAAAAAAAAAGTTGTACTCAAATAGGAAGGAAAGTAAGAATAGGTTTCATGCTTATAAAAAAAACAGTGTATAAAACATGCAAATATTGTACAAATAAAACACAAAAAAGAATAATTAATACAATTAACATTTATGCAGATGCATGAATAGTAAAAAGGCAGTAATATACCAAGATATGGTGGGTGTGGCTGGAAGAAATGCATACAAAGCATGAAAATAAAACATCTATGAAGTAATAAAGAGCAAGTTTTGCCATCAAACACAATTAAGTATGTATTTGATATTTAAATAGTAAAAAAGACTGATATAGCATATGGCAACTACACTGTATGTTATGTTAGAGCAAATTGTGGGGAAGGGGCATAGGTGAGATAAAGGATCGATAGGGGGGGCGGGTTTGCCATACAGCACCAGAATTACAATTTCACAGTCACTACTTTTCATTTACAAGAATGAAAATCTAAAAAAGAGACAGGGAACACGACTGACTGATTGGGTAAGGGAGAGGAAAACCTCTAAGGGCCATGGTAATATGGGGTTAACATAGTGGGTGTGGCTTGAGAAAATTTGCCAAACGATGCTAAAAGTATCAATAGACACTCTATACTTCCCATTCATAGTGCAAAAGCACGGGAAAAAATACCACCAGTTTATCACAGGCCTTGAACGACTATGGCAGATATGACTGATATGTAAATATCAGTCATATCTAATTTCTGCCACGATCATGGTAGATAGGACTTTGGGAGTAAATAAATTGATTGAATTCTTTAACAGTAAGAAAGAAATAAAATGCAAATAACAAGACATAACAATCTGTAAGACTTATGAATGAAGGAACCAATACGCCTTGTATAAAGTAAAAAATAAAAAGGAAAGAAGAAAGGGAAGAACAGATATGAATATAATATGAATACACAAACAGCAATATCAACTAATGTAAAAAGACATGGATGGCATTAGAGTGGTTTACAATTTTTTTTTCTCGGGTTTAGCATTGTCCTACATTGTCCTGAGTAATGAGGTTTTGTGTGGGCTTTAAAATATGGTATGTTTCATGTCAATTGGACAAATAGAACAGCTAATGAATATCATTTGTGTTGCTGCAATACTGGTGCTTAACCCATTGGGGACAGGGCACCTAACAACCTAACCTAACTGGCAGTCAGGTTGGGTGATCTATGACGGTGGTAGCACTGGCTAAAAATTAGAGGGATGGAGAAAGTGTTTTTGCCACTCTCTGGGCAGTGCAGACTAGCCTAAAGAATATTTTTCCAAAGTGTGGGTTTAGGCTGGATTTGGAACCCTGTAGCTCAGAAGTTAGTGCTGTTACAGCATAATATTTCACGACTGTGTGTGCACTTTAATTGTGAGTAGATCCCAAAGTCACATCATTTATGCATTGACACCCGTCTTTTAGTCCTAATCAGTGCCTCCATGTATGTCATGACACCCATACTCTAGCTCTGGCCTTTGAGGGGGGATTTTGGATTGAATCATATGAGGAAGACTGGAGCAGATATGGAAGTATTGTTTGTTTTTTATTTGTAATTTCTCATGCATGATACAATGTTCAAGAGGAACAGACAACTGTGTCATTTTAACCCCTTCACTACGAGGACGCGTATACTGCATCATAGCAGCCCTCGTGACATATCCGAGGTCGCGTATACTGCGTCGTGGCCGAGTTGTGTTAGCACTAGTGCTAACAAAACTAGTGTTTTTTCTTCTTCCGGATACTGTACAAGATCTTTCAGTATATAGGTCGTATATGATACGATGGCTTACTTGACTTTCATTATTATTACATAGGAGTGTGATTCGCTTATACCGGGAGAGGTACAGATATACTCTACTAGCAATAATTTTATTATTTCTTTATGGAACATTATTTATAAATAAAATTTGTTATGATTAGTTTAGCATACTATTTCAACTGTTTTCTTTTGTCATCTGAGTCACTGAGTTCTCACCAAGGTCACTCTTTTCACCCTCCTCCCAACCCATGTAAAGAACTTGTCACATGCATAGGGGAAAGAGGTTGATTATCCATATATTTGATATATAGTACATGATGATTATGTTGAAGTTTTGGCTTAAAAAATGTTATATTTAAAAGCGACGTTTAAAATTTGGTGCACACCGACATTCCGGATTGGGCGTGGGGGCGCGTTTTCTACTGGTTGTAGTGAAGGGGTTAATATTGTAATTCTGCTAGGAAATACAATTCCCATTTTGCTATAATTTCATATAAAAAAGATAAATAAATAAAATGAAAGTAAAAAGTAATGCAAATTTGTATCTAGTCTTCACCTTTAAGATGTTATATAACATTTGATACCTCATTATTCTTAACACTTAATTTGTAAAGTTCCTGTTGTAGTTCAAAACATAAATGAGACTCAATAACATCACAATATAAGAGTTGCAATTAAATTGTTTCAACTATTTATTCATCAGAATTATATAAATTACATGTAATTCTGATAAAGAGATAATCAAAATATGTTAACTCCATTTCTTGCATTATTAAGTAAAATTTATACATTTATCTATATCCGTCATAAGGAACTTCATTTTGTAGTACTAATGAGTGTATACCTGTGGTCAATAGCTCCTATACCAGCTATCTCCTTTACATTCATTAGCTTCTCCAAGCATGTAATGTATCTTTCTGGTTAATTTCTTCTTGATCAATTTTTTTTTTTCTCTAGTCAGAGGGATAGATATAAAATGGCCATTTAACTCATCTCCAAATTTCCTTTGCTGATTCTGGTCTATTAAAGACAACTGTTTTTAGACTTCCTTAATGTTCCATATCATTAACATTACTTTGATAATTCCCCCCCAGGAGGCCAAATACTTCTATTCCACAAAATAAAGACCATTTAGGTCATGCTAGTTGCAAAATTTCATCTCTTCCAATCTTTAACTTCTGTGATGGTTTTATCTCTTTTTAAAATCAATGGTACTTTGGTGGTGAGCAGAGTGAAAATACATTTACCAATGCCCTGTTACCAACACAGTAAATCCAGGTAGAGGGTCTATCCCTACATATCTGTCGAGCAAAGTGAAATTCTAAAAGAGTACTATTTGTCTCACTCTAATGTATATATGTATAAATGTGTATGTGCATGTGTGTGTGTGTTTGTGTGTGTGTGTGAGGGGGATGCGCGTGTGTGCATGTGTGAGTGCATGTGTGTGTGTGTTAGATTTTTTATTGTCAGACTGTGTGCAAGCATACTCACAGGAAGTTCTTTTGCCAACTTCTTGATCATTGTGGTGAGGTACTCAGGCAGGGTTGCAATGGGGCTGGCAGAGTGTGTGAAAAAGTGTGGAGAACGACAGGCTAACAGCCGAAGACCTCTCCAGCCAAAATTACTGTCATTCACTAACCTGCAAAATATTTTATCATTACTAAGAGACAAGCATTACATCTTCATCTAAAATATCCATAGAATTGAAAATCATGAAGAACATGTGGAAAAACTGATCATGTGGCAAATGGCAAAGAGCAATGAAATAAATGAGGATAACAAAGAGGAGGAGGAGGAGGATAACAATAAAAATTTAAATAGTAAAAAAATAAGAGAATAAAGTCAAAAGCTACAGTGGCAGTATATAAAAAATAATAACAATAAAAAATAAATAAATAAATAAAAAATAAAAAAAGAGAAAGACATATAGGGCAAAAAAAGAAAGCAGACACTGAGATAAAGAATATGAAAGGATAAAAAAAACAAAATACACTTACTTGTCCTGCTCTTTTCCATCTGACTTTGGGGAGAGCTGTTCAATGGCTTGAGTGAAGTAATCTTCAAGTGCAGGCACAAAATCCCTCTCATGCATCTTGCAGGCATCCAAGTTGTCAGGTTTCAGATTCCACAGGCGGGTCATCTCAATACTAGAATACAAATAAGCAAAAATACACAATTTAGTAAATTAATAAATGAAATCTTAGGTTAAACCACTCGCGCCGATTGACATCCTATCATGTGGTTGGAAAATATCCCCGGACCCGGGTGACGTCCTGAGATATCATGCATTTTCTCGCTAAGTACTGGGCGGGCAGTTGTGACGTGCTGAAATATCAACACTTAATTGTACTTAAATATTATAATTTTTCATAATTTCTTAGACTCTGTTACTTTAGTTTAGGTGTTTGAATATCATAAAATGTGATTTAACGTAAAAAAAAGAAAAGAAGAAGAAAAAAAAAGAAACCGTGACATTGATGACATCATGGTAATTTCTGCTTCTTGATCGGTTGAACAAAAGACTATGAGTCGAAAAACTATTGTAAAATCAAATATGATTGGCCAAGAAATAAAATAGAATAGAAAATTACTAATGTAGTACTACTTCTAATTTGTTGATTACCCATGATATCACATCATGTTATGCCATGAGGAACATGTACATACTTATATGTACATGTATGATTATTTATATTGCGCTTTTCGTTATTGGTGGGGTATATATATATATATATATATATATATATATATATATATATATATATATATATATATATATATATATATAAATATATATATATATATATAAATATATATATATATATATATATATATATATATATATATATATATATATATATATATATATTTATATATATATATATACATATATATATACATATATATATATATATATATATATATATATATATATATATATATATATATATATATATATATGTATATATATGTATATATATGTATATATATATATATATATATATATATATATATGTATGTATGTATGTATATATATATATATATATATATATAAATATATGCATATATAGACATACATATATGTATGTACATATGATGTATATGTATATACATATACATATACATCTCACTCTCACTCTCTCTCTATACATATATTTATATATATATATACATTTGCATATAAATATATATGTTTATATAATATCTATAGAAATATGTATGCGCACACACACACACACACACACACACATACACACATACACACATGCACACACACACGCACACGCAGGCACACATGCACGCACACGCCAACGCACACACACACACACACACATATATTGACTTTCCCACTCTCTTTCAGTCACTCATTGTAAAACTAGATCCATTTTTGTTCTCCAGTTGACTAAAATTATAGTATAGGTTCCATATAACCACATAATTTTCCTTATACTCAGTGCGATACAAGTCTTACTGTTTTATGGGAATACAATTTTTTTTTTTTTTCATATTTGTGTACTGTCATGGATGAATATGAAACATAACCATCTACAATGAAGATAACATGAAGAGGTAGGGAAGAGGAAGGAAACCTATGCTTATAACTGAGTGCCACAGTAAAAGGCTTCCCTACTGGCACAGGTTCACATTATAGACACTGGGCTTGGTTTGAGTCACCTTCTTGTTCTCCCTGCACATCTTTCATCTGCGTACTTTATACCAGCAAGAGGCCACTTACTTGCTGTGTGTCATCGCTCTATAAAGATAGTGCTTGCTAGAGACCGTGGATGGGTGTCATCCAAGGCTTTCTCTCTTGCTGTAGTAAGATGAAAGTGGTGCCTTCTAGGTTTTGGATGTTAGGTAAAACCCATGTTGCTTAACCCATTGCGTACGGGTGTCATGACATACATGACGTAGGAGCTTTGGCCTTGGTCATGACATACATGACATTCGGGGATTTTGGATCACTGTGCTATTTTATTTTGCTATGAAAAAGGATCGAGTGATGATGGCTACTGTAGTCATGATTACTATAATTACCGTAATATCGTGCTAGCTTAACGTCCAAAACCTAGATGGCACCACTTTTTCCTAGCACCAGCAGGAGAGAGAGCCTTGAATGGCACCCATCCATGGTCTCTAGCAAGCACTGTCTCTATAGAGCGATAGCAGACATTAAGTTGATGAACCCTTGCTCTAAAGAACCGCCGATGAAGGATGTGCAGGCAGAACGAGAAGTGGAAGGTGACTCAATCCATACCCAGTGTCTAAAATGTGCTCCTGTGCCAATATGGATGCCTTTCACTGTGGCACTCACAGTCACAAGCACAGGTTTCATTCCTCTTCCCTACCTCTTCTTGTTATCTTTATTGTAGGTGGTTATATATTTCATATTCGTTCATGACAGCCCAAAAATACGAAAAAATAAAGTTGCCTTTTGTCCTCCCATAAAACAGCAATACTTCTATCACATTGAGTATAAGAAAATAATGTGCTAATATGGATAATATATTACAATTTTAGTCAACTGCAGCACTGAAAGAGCCTGTCATATGGCACCTATAAGGCTCTAAACTCAATAAAACACACAAAAAAATAAAACACTAAAACCACTCTAGATTTACAATGAATGACTGAAAGAGAGTGGGATGATTCAAATTATATTGCTTCTAGCGGTCTCTCTCTAAAATAAAACCTATCCTGGAGGCTGGGCGAGCATATTTATCTCCGTCTGCAATGGGTTAATAATATGGCAATTATAGTAATTATGACTGCAAATGTCATCATCCCTCACTCATTACTCATAGTACATTAAAATAAAAAAAATGATCCAAAATCCCTGAACATAATGTACATCATGACACATGTCATCAGGCCAAAGCTCCAGCATCATGTATGTCATGACACCTGTCCGCAATGGGTTAACACATATACATATGCATATATGTGTATGTAAATGTATATATGTGTATATATATATATATATATATATATA